>OY540802.1:19336189-19551070 GCA_961205885.1 Ptychoptera albimana
AGCAACAGTTTTGGCTGCACCTTCTCTTAATCGTTTAGCTGACGGACAACCTGGTTGCAGAACTCAAGCAGAGTTCAACAGGCTATGGAGAAATCACAATGATCCAACGAAATATTATCAATGTCTACAGTGGAACCAAGATGCTGTTTTACGATCATGTCCAATAAACACATTGTGGCAAGATAATTTACAACTCTGCGTTGCCACAAATGAATGGGTATGGACTGACACTTATAACCCACCTAGTTTGGCTGGACAAGGTCAAGGTGGCTCAAACAATCAATATGTAACAGAGGAATGTGTACCAACAACTTGTCCATGTGACACAACGACTCCTTGCACCACGACAGTATGTATACCAACAACTTGTCCATGCACAACTACTACTTGTGCCCCAACAACTACTTGTGCCCCAACAACAACTTGTGCACCAACAACAACTTGTGCACCAACAACAACCTGTGCACCAACCACAACTTGTGCCCCAACAACAACATGTGCACCAACCACAACTTGCGCACCAACAACCACCTGTGCTCCAACAACCACCTGTGCTCCAACAACAACCTGTGCACCAACAACAACATGTGCACCAACCACAACTTGTGCACCAACAACATGTGCACCAACAACTTGTGCACCAACAACCACATGTGCACCAACCACAACTTGTGCACCAACAACCACCTGTGCTCCAACAACCACCTGTGCTCCAACAACAACCTGTGCACCAACAACAACCTGTGCACCAACAACAACATGTGCTCCAACAACAACCTGTGCACCAACAACAACATGTGCACCAACCACAACTTGTGCACCAACAACCACATGTGCACCAACCACTACATGTGCACCAACAACTTGTGCCCCGACAACTTGTGCACCAACAACTTGTCCCCCAACAACTACAATATGTATACCAACAACATGCCCCTGCTCCGGCTGAACCATTGCTGTTTGATTTAAACGGATTTAGACTTTTAACGAACTGATATAATATTTTAAGATTTAAATGATTTTTATAATAAAAATTTCTCAAACCTGTATGTCCGCATACATATAGCATTCAAATTTTTGTTTTCATTTTTATTTTACTAAGTCGGCTTTTTATAATTTTATTGTTTTATTTAAATTATCGTTTAAATCTGCCCTAATTGTTTAATTGCGAAATATTGCACCAAGTAATCAAATTCGTGCATTAAAACGACTTTTAATCCTTTAAAATTAATTGCAATTCGTAATAAATTTACAAAAAAAAGTTATCTCTAAACATCAAATCACACATTTTGCATATAAAAGACCTGGAATTTTGTCAGCTCTTCATTCTATGGAAGTTTCTGCAATAAACAATAATGAAAGGTAAATTTAGTGAATTGTTCATTACTTGGAAGTAGAGGTGGGGTGGAACTAAAATCAAATTTTCTATTCAATAGTTCTATTCATCTTATTAGCCTTGTTCTACGTTTGAGTTTGGAACAAGGACTTGGTTTACATACACACCAATGGTCAACCAGGATGTCGTACACAGGGTAAATTAACAAGACTTTGGCGTAATAACTGGGATTTATCTACCAGATTCTGGAAATGTAACAAATTGAATGTTGCTGCCGAAAAAATCATTTGTCCGATGATCACCTTGTTTTTGGATGCAATAGAAAAATGCGTTGGTGTCAATTTATATGACTGTACGCCACCATATGATCCACCAAGCACACCATGATTTCATAAACATTTTTGATTGTGAACTTTGCACTAAATAAATCCCATTGAAATTGCCATTGAAACTCTGTTGAAGCACCAATTTTTTTATTCTATGGTTGCTTGCTTCAACATATTGCTTCTGCCTATACCGTGATGTGTGAAAGGCTCCGCTCCACTAATTTCACTATTGGCTATAAGTTTTATTATTTTTGGAATCAATACTGTTGACTTGGCTAGCTCAAAACCAAGAATTTTATTCCATTTTCAAACTTCTAAAATCTTATATTTTGAACTTTTCAGATCTTTCAGAAGACATTAAGAGGATTAAAAAATCAATTTTCAATTTGTTCTGCATATTATATGGAGTTTAATTATATAATTATAATTAATTATTTTATTAAAAAGAAAATATTAAAATGTATAAACAGGATCGGGCCATATTAATTTAGTGATGTTTATGTTACTTGTATGAAACGTGATTTAAGATGTCCAACATGGACAGCTGGGTGTTGTCCAACAGGGGCATGCAGTTGTTACTGGAGCACAGGTTGTTGTCCAACAAGGACATTCTGGTGGTGGTGGTGGTGGAGCGCAAGTTGTTGTCCAACAAGGGCATTCTGGCGGGGGTGGTGGTGGAGCGCAAGTTGTTGTCCAACAAGGGCATTCTGGCGGGGGTGGTGGTGGAGCACAAGTTGTTGTTTGTGGTGGAGGAGCGCAAGTTGTTGTCCAACATGGGCAGCCTGGGGGTGGTGGTGGAGCACAAGTTGTTGTCCAACAAGGGCATCCAGGAGGTGGTGGTGGAGCACAAGTAGTTGTTATAGGAGCACAAGTTGTCGTTGTGGTGGTAGTGGTTGTTGTCGTTGTCGTCGTAGTTGTGGTAGTTGTTGTGGTAGTTGTTGTGGTAGTTGTTGTGGTAGTTGTAGTTGTTGTCGTGGTGGTTGTTGTCGTAGTAGTTGTTGTTGTAGTTGTTGTAGTTGTTGTTGTCGTTGTGGTTGTTGTCGTTGTGGTTGTTGTCGTAGTAGTTGTTGTCGTAGTGGTTGTTGTCGTAGTGGTTGTTGTCGTAGTTGTTGTTGTCGTTGTGGTTGTTGTAGTGGTAGTTGTGGTTGTTGTGGTGGTAGTGGTTGTTGTTGTGGTAGTTGTAGTGGTGGTAGTTGTCGTAGTGGTTGTTGTGGTAGTTGTTGTGGTAGTTGTTGTCGTTGTGGTTGTCGTTGTGGTGGTAGTTGTTGTAGTTGTAGTGGTACTGGTTGTTGTTGATGTTGTAGTTTCTGGTTCACATGTGGTTGGGGTACATGTTGTTGTTGGAATACATGTTGTTGTTGGAATACATGTTGTTGGTTGACAAGTTGTTGGAACACATGTTGTTGGTTCACAAGTTGTTGGTGCACATGTTGTTGTAGGTGCACATGTTGTTGTAGGTGCACATGTGGTTGTTGGAGCACAGGTTGTTGTAGGTGCACATGTGGTTGGTATACAAGTTGTTACTGGAGCACATGTGGTTGGTTCACAGGTAGTCGTGCATGGACATGTTGTTGGCACACATACGGTTGTTTGTCCACAATCTTCAGTTACTTGTTGATTATTTTCGGCACTGTTTGGAAAGCTTGGTGGATCGAATGTTGGTGTCCAAACCCATTCATTAGTTGCAACACATAATTGTAAATTATCTTGCCACAATGTATTTATGGGACATGTGTGTAAGGTGGCTGGTTGATTTTGTTGTAGACATTGATAAAACTTAGTTGGATCATCATGATTTCTCCAATATCTTCCAAATTCCGATGCAGTCTTACAACCCGGTTGACCATTGTAATTTCTTACAAAGGGATGGGCAAGTACGGCAGTTAGAGATAATACGAAAATCAGTAAACCTACAAATAAATTAAGTTAATTAATTAATTAATATTGGAGATGACTCTTCCGTTTAATTACCTCTCATTATTAATATTTAATTAATAATTATTATTAATATTTTTATTATTTTATAACAAATAATTAATAATTCTTGATAGAACTATACATTAAGTAAAGAAAATCGCAATATTTATACTAAAATATGAAACGTTTAACAGTTTTATTCGGCAATTTAACATAAATTAATTGTTAATCAATCACAATAATAGGAAAGAATTAATTTTTTGTTTATTATTAAATATTTTGTTGTTTTTAAATTATTAATTACAATTATAATTGTCAACATTTACATAAAAAAAAAATAAAATTAAACATTTTCTTTTTATTTTAAACGATTTAACTAACGCAAATTTTAATTACGGATATTGTTTTATCAACGATCAAAAATGTTTCCGAATTTTAATTTTAGTTTAATTTTACCTGTTTTGGAGAGATTGAACTAGAAACTAAGTGTTTTATGTGTAGAATCATGGAAATAATTATGTTTCTTTATGTTTCAAATCGAAATTCGGAATCTCAGTATTGTAATGAGAAGATTTCATAATCAAAATATCCTGTTCTGAGTTAAATCCATTCATAGCTAGAATGTTTATTCCCATATTAATTTTATGAATCAGAGTCTAGTGACTTTCAGCAGATCTTAAAAATTAATTTAATTCAAAAATGTTTTTAATGTTCCACCTGAAAAACTTTTATCACTTAAGAATCTGATCCTGAACCCTGAGATTATTGACCAAATGTACTTTGTATAAAGGTCACCGTGGTTTATTTTATTTTTTATGTCTCCTCTTGATATATCCAAATTATTATTTTTAAAACAGATTCGTTGATTTAAATGTTAGCATTTGTTTTAAATTAACTTTTAAAACATTAAAGCCCTGAATTTATATTCTGAAAACTTTCAATTAATTTTCTTTTGAAAAATGAAAATTCTCCCTAACAAATATTTTAATATCTGCAAAAGAATTTCAAAATTATTTATATATTTATTCTGTGGTTGTTGCTTTAGGTAGTAGCGATACGAGATATTTTCAAAATTCCTAAGTAAGTTAATCTTCTCAAAATTAGTTGATTTTAAAAGTTAATTTCGCGTTTGAAATTTCACCATTAATGAATGATTCAAAGGAAAATATTCAGGAATTATTTAAGGATAAATTTGGACACTGATCAAAGGGAGATTTTGGGTAGAATTTCTTCTCACGAAATTCGGGGAAGTTCTGTAAGTTGCGAAAAGTCTAAAGGTCAAAATAGATAACAATCGTGAAATATCAAAACAGACTTTTTCATTAGTACCGCAACAAAATGAAGCGTTTTACCTTCGGCCTTATACACTCTCAAATTTAGTATCCAATCTTTTAAATCGAACGTCCGCAAATACCTTAAAATAAAATCTTTCATTTGAAGTGATAGCTTTATGCATAGGTAAATTAATGAAATGAATTAAAAAAAATAAAAAATTGAAATAACTTCTGAAATGACCTTTAATTTTTTTTTGTCTTATTTTATTTATTAATTAAATGACAATTTATTTAGCGCAATTTAATAAATCATAATAATAATAATAATAATAAATTTTAAAAAAACTACAAGTTCCTGTATAACTGAATAATTAAAAAAAAAAAAAGAAACAAATTAACAAATCGCATAATCAATCATATTTTGCTTTATTGTATTTAATATTTTTATTTTTATTATTAATTAACAATATTAATTTAACTAATTTAATTAATAATTCTTATCACTTAGAATTTTTTTTTTGATTATTGTTACGATTAAATTTGTGTATAAATTGGTGAAATTCTGTATTAATAAAATTGATTTAAAACTGGAAACGAACGTTGTGAAAGTGTTACTCGGGAATAAAGAGAATTTTTTAAAGAAAATGAAAGGTAAATAAAAAAAAATAAATTTTTTTTAAATTATTTCTTAAATATTTCATTTTTATTTTTTTTTTCTTGTAGGATTTTTTTTAATTATCCTTTTATTAATGAATGTAACAAATATATTTTGTTTTAAATCAAAATATATCCGTTATCCAACTGATGATAATTTACAATGTAATATACCTGAATGTACATTAGATCAATTACAATTATTATGGCCAAGTTCAAATCCGGAAATCTATTATGAATGTTTACGTTTAGGTTGGGGTATTGAGACAGTTTGCCCAAAAAATACATTATTTAGTTTCTCTGATCAGAGATGTGTTGAACAAAATTTATGGGATAATGTTTGTGCAGCATAATTAATTAATTTTTCATTTATATCTTTTATATGTTCTGTGATTATGATTTTTTTAAAATAAATACATAAATTAAAGTTTTTACATTATAATTTTGTGTTTATTCACTCTTTAAACATTAATTATTTATTGTTGAAATAATTAGTATAGTTCAGTGTTGTGATAAAGAAATGTAACAGGCTGTAACGTTATTCGTTTTTAATTTCTTTAACCTATGATTCCAAATTGAGAGCAAAGGGTTAGTCCATAGTAAAATAAGTCCCTTCTGAAACCCTTCCCTTCTGAGTATAGTATTATTGATCGTTTTTAAGATTATTTTTTACTTTCGTAGAGATATAGTTTATTGTATAGGTGATTAGACCTAACAGGGATAAATAAACCGCATTATTTTAATGAAAGGGAGAGGAAAATTGGGTAAAATCACGTTTTAACTATAACCTGTGATCGAAACACTTTGTAATCAATCGTTTTACAAATTATCAAGACTGATGTCTAATACATTTATTACGTTATTGATTTGTTATTCGTTACTGTTAAGAAATAAATATGCGTTATTGTTCCGTTATTACATTTGACTGTAACTAACTGTCAACTGACTGATAAATGAGTGTAACTAACTGTGATTATAGTTTTTAATTAATATACGAAAAAATTTTGGGAAGAAATGAGTTTACAAGTGAGTTTACAACATGAGTTAACAATTTAATGATAATTCAAAATGGAATTTTAGATAAGAGGATAAGGGATGTTTGATGCTGATATTTGATAGTTGATTGATAGTTTTTATTCTGAAATCCTGATTAGGTTATAAGACACATTTTCAAATTATTAAAAAAAAACCATTTATTTGAACTACCAAGGCTGAAAAGACACCTGAAAGTACCAGATTAAACTAAAAACTGAGTGTTTTAGAGTGAGAAGAAGAATATCTTGTCACTTGGGTTAAATTTATTCATAATTAGACATATCAAGAATGAGACTTTAAAGTAATGAGGTCTTTATTCTGAATTCTGAATCATCACTAAAAACCTTTTTCTTGAAATACCAAAGATAAAAAAGTATATATAAGGATATATTGATTATACTAGAATCGATAAAAAATTATTTTTCACAAAGTCTACAAATGACCTTTGCATCTGTTTCTGTAACTTTTAATTGTTTTTTCTTTTTTATGTCAACATAATACCAACCTTGGTAACACCACTGTATCAATATTCCTATTTAAACATAAATAATAATATTTAATTAAGACACATTTTATCTTAAAATTATTATTATTAATCAAAATTATATAAAATAAATTTATTATTACTTTTTTTTTTTTGTTATTAAAATTGAAAAATAATTATTTGGTCTGATTAAATATTGATATTAATGTGCTAATCATTGATAAAAATTTATATATATATATATATATATATATATATGAAGACGATAATGATAATATGTTTAAAAAACAAAAAAAAAGTTTTAATTTATGATAAGAAAGATGTTTAGTAAGGTGGTCGTGAGTTTTATTGTGCTACTCCTAGTTGCTCTGTTTCAAGACGTTCATTCCCGTAAGTCAAATAATTTTTTTTTTTCTTTTTTTAAGTGCTAAATTGAGGGTTCGTCTTTTACTTTTTTTTTGTAGAATGTTCTGTAACATTAAGAACCCAAGTATCTGTTAAAGATCCTGTGTTTCTAAGAAGTAGCAATATATGGGCACCTGTAGGTGCTGCTTTAACATGGGGTGCTGGTGAATCAACACAAGTTGCATGCACTGGCAGTGGAAATTCATTGACATTAAGTAAAAAAAGTTTTTTGTTATCGAAAATTTCCGATTTTTAAATTAATTTAATTAAAATTTTTTTTTGTTTTTTCGATACTCAGACGGTCAGGTATTGTCAACAATTACTTGTTCTTCCGGAAATGTATTTACAGTTGGTGGTACTTCTGTTAATTCATTGGATTTAATTTGCGCAAACACAATTACTGGTGAATTTTCTTGTTTTTTTTTGGTTGTACTCCGATAAAAATAATTAAAAAATCCTTTTTGTTTGGTTTATTCAAAAGGTGATATAACTAACACACAGGTTGCCTGCAGTAATAGTCGTGGAGTTTTGCTGAATATTGGTTTCAATCCTGGTACATTTGCAACATATATACAAAGTTGTTATAGCATGGTTACCGGGTCAACTATTTGGACACGTCACATTTTATATGGCAGAGCTATAAACTGTAAACTTTATTTCTGTTATCCTGTTAAGAAAATATAAAAATTTCTAATCTACTCTGTGTGCATTATAGATGCAATAATTGAATCAGCTCGTCCTAGTTTTAAAAGTACTGGCTCTGCACCACACGTTAGTCCTGCAACATCTTACACACAAGCATCACAGTTGACTAGATTAACAACCCTACTTGGATCTGCAACACAGGCTGCAAAATTCATCTATACAAACTCATATATGGCTAGAGGTCATCTTTCACCAGATGCAGATGGTATCTTCCGTAGTTGGCAGTTTGCTACATACTATTACACAAATGTTGCTCCTCAGTGGCAGGTACGGTTATATTTTCATAATTCCAAATAAAATAAAAAACATCACTTATCGTAATTGTATGTAACAAACAGGTAACAAACGCTGGTAACTGGCTTCGCGTTGAAAATGCAGCCCGCTCAATATCGGCATCGTTACAAGAAGACGTTTTGATATACACAGGTACTCATGGTATCTTAACATTACCGCACGTAAATGGCCAAGAAGTTGAAATCACATTAGAAGCTGGTGGCAATATTGAAGTACCAAAATGGTTCTGGAAAATTATTAAATCACCAGCAACAAATTCCGCTATCGTTTTGGTTTCCTTAAATAATCCATTTGCCACCTCGGTAACACCAATATGTACAGATATTTGTGCATCAGCCGGTTGGGCAGATAGTAATTATGCTGATTTTGCAAAGGGTTACACATATTGTTGCAATGTGCAAACATTTATGTCTGTCGTACCAGGAATACCTAGTGAAGCTTCAGCTGCCAATGTTTTAACATGGCGATAATTTTATTTCTAAAATATAAAAAAAAAAAAAAATTTCAAGGTTAAAAAATTTGTTTGTTGATAAAAAAAAAAAAAAAAGATTAATTAATTAATTAATTAATTTTAAAAAAATTAAAAAAAAACAAATATATATATATATATATAAAGTGATTGATTAATCAATTTGGCAAAGAAACAAAAAATTAATTTATTATTGGTGAAAATGAACATGAAATAATTGTGAATGCCCCCGTGAAAGATAAAGTTTCCGTTTATTGACCGTAAAATATGGAGACATTTGATACATTTACATGGGGATCAATTTACATTGGTGATATATTTCGTCTAGTTAATTTATTTTAATTATTGATTAAGGAATTCCCAATACAAAATGCTACATCAGTGTTTTCTAATCTTTTTTCCATTTCACGTTGTTCATGGAAGTTTTGACACATTTACAGAATTTGTCGGATTTTGTTACATGAAACTTTAATTCCGAATCTTATTTATCTAGTGTATCCCGTAGAGACTACATTTGAGAGTCATTGTGCTATATTTGAAACATGTGCTAATGTTACTAATGCACATCCCACAAATAAAAATCCAAATAAGATAATAAACGTCTGTATTCCCATATAAATAATGCAAAAAAATGTTTGATTATTATTAATTCTCTGTGAAAATGTCTAGGATTCACATCGTTTGTGTTATAATAGTGATAGTAAAAAACTATCAAACAGTGATTGCCGGTTAATAAATAATTCCAAAAAAAAAAAAATTGTTTAGTTATTAATGAATCCGTTTTCTTTGTATTTAAGATTGCTCTTTGAATTTGACAAATGATATTGTGAAAAAGTTTGATCCATTATTTACAAGAAATGATTTTTTATGGGCACCATATGGAAATTCATTAGAATGGGGAAATCAAGAGTTTACAGATATATCATGTCCTGGAAAAAATAATTTTATACAAAAAGGTATGTTCATGTGTTCCGATATTCAACGATCCATACAAACCGAAAAAAAAAAAACGAACGCTTCGAAAGAAAAAACAGGTCCTATTAAATGAATATTAATTTGTTAAACAATAATTACTTAAAAAATTTATTGTTTATTTATTAATATTAATAAAAAAAAGAAAATAATAATAATAAAATTACCATATTTATGCTCTTTTATATGTTTCAGTAAAACAATTTAAAATAAAAAACAAAATTCTTGTTTTTCAAGTTTTTCTAGTTTAAACATTAATTAAACCAATCAAATGTTTATTAAACATTTAATCATAGCAAATGTTTCGAAATTAACAATTTTTCGAAAAGTAAAAAATTAGTTCACTGTAAACATACCGTTATATGTGGCTGTCATTCCGAATAAAAAAAAATCATAACAAAACAAATAAACGTCAGTGGTATTGTTTGTGAAGTAAATCTTTGTGATTGTTTTTTCAATTACATTTTTAATTAATTAATATATAATGGCGGCACCACCAAAATTTACTGGTACCGGTTTAGAAGATGTTAATGTACCCGGTCAAGCATATTTACGAGATGCATTAACATCATGTACTGATCCATTAAAAGCTATAGAAAATTTTCAGGTTGGATTGAAAACCGATATATATTTTTTTACACAATTATTTAATTGATTTTTTTTAATATTTTTAGTTGGAAAATGGAATATTATTACCATCTCTACGTCCTATGTTACCGTTATTAGATTTGCATGGTGTTAGAAGGCTTGATTTTCATACATCTGTGTTAGAGGTTTGTATCCTGTTGTTATTTTCAAATTTT
The DNA here is from genome assembly GCA_961205885.1 of Ptychoptera albimana. Classification (NCBI taxonomy): domain Eukaryota; kingdom Metazoa; phylum Arthropoda; class Insecta; order Diptera; family Ptychopteridae; genus Ptychoptera; species Ptychoptera albimana. The sequence continues at coordinate 19,346,864 of OY540802.1, forward strand.
TAGGTACATTTACATAAAACGTTATTTTGCAGGAATTACGTGACAAATTAATAACACACATAAATGAATTAGGTGGAAAAGAAGGTCGTGAACGTGATAAAAAATTAAAAGAATTATTAACAAAAAGTTTTCCAGTTGTTCGCGTTAAAGCATTACGTCCCGTTGTCATGTGTATATTACGAAACACCCAATTAATCGATGATAAATATTTGAAAATATTAGTACGTGACAGAGAATTATATTCCGATACAGAAACGGAAGTTAAACGTCAAATATGGCGGGACAACCAATCATTATTCGGTGATGAGGTGTCCCCATTACTATCACAATATATAAGAGAAAAAGAGAATATTTTGTTCGATCATTTGAATTTAAATAATTTATTTTTCATTCCATCACCTAAAATACGCAGACAAGGTGACGTAGTACAGAAATTAGCGCATATGATAGGCACCAGCGTTAAACTCTACGATATGGTTTTGCAGTTCTTACGGACGCTGTTTCTACGTACTAAAAATGTTCATTATTGTACGTTGCGCGCTGAACTATTGATGGCATTGCATGATTTGGAAGTACAGGAGATAATTTCTGTTGATCCATGTCATAAATTCACTTGGTGTTTGGACGCTTGCATTCGAGAGAAAAACGTCGATATAAAACGGTCAAGGGAATTACAAGGTTTTTTGGATAATATTAAACGAGGACAAGAGCAAGTGTTGGGAGACTTATCAATGACTTTATGCGATCCTTATGCAATAAATTTCTTAGCAACGTCCGCGATTAAAATTTTACAGCATTTAATCAACAATGAGGGATTACCGAGGGTATATTTCGAATTTCCTAATCCAACTAATATGAGTTTTTAAGTTTGGTTTTCATTTTTAGGAAAATACAATTTTAATTCTATTATTGCGTATGTTGGCGTTAGGGTTAAGTGCCTGGTTAATGATTGATTCGCAAGACTTTAAAGAACCCAAATTAGATAATCAAGTTGTAACAAAATTTCTACCTGCATTAATGTCGCTGATGGTTGATGATCAGGTCCGTCACTTGAATACACGTTTGCCGCCAGATGAACGTGAAAGTGCTATAACAATAATAGAGCACAGTGGACCGGCACCAGATGCTGTCGAAGCTTACATTCAAGAAAGTTCCGTAGCTTCCATATTGGCGATGTATTATACTTTGCATACAGCTAGGCAAAAAGATCGGATTGGAATATTACGTGTTTTAGCAATATTATCCTCCTGTAAAGATGATAGGGCATACGAAGATCCATTTTTACATTCATTAATAGCTTTACTTGTGCCGATGGGCGATGAATTTCCAAACGAAGACTTTTGCACAGGTTTATTTGATGAATTCCTGTTTGCCGGCTTAACAAGAGATAATGTGACAAGGCATTTACTGAAACTATTGTGGTATATTCATAGTAAATTACCGCAAACACGTTTACAAACATTAATGAAATCATTACAACCGACCGGGCAACATAATGAAAATGTTCATAAATTGTATGAGAGTTTACAAAAACGTATTGGAGCTTCGATACAGGAGACAGCAGCCAATGAACCGATGGAGATTGACTATGATTCACCGTTGAAAAGTGTACCAACACCCGGGCCACATTATATGTAAATGAACTAAATGGTTTATCTTAATGAATGTATTTTACGTGTTGGGTGGGAGTCTTTTTAAAGCAATAAAAGAAAATTACTTATAATTAAACACATGAATAAAATATTTTATGTAAACAATTGAAAAGTTTTTGCTTTGTTTCAGTGATTTTATGTTTTTTTTTTATGCAAATTTTAATAATTTATATGTAATTATATAATATACTAAATTAATTAAGTATTTGATTGGAAAATCTGCATAATTATTGCTGTGAATGTGATCCAGAATAAAAAAAATTATATTATTTCTCCATATAAACGTATTGTAATGTAATTAATGTAAAATAATGTAAAAATAATGTAATGTAAAATGTAATTATTTTACAAAACCTTCAAAATGTAGGTTAAAAATAAGCAATTGTAGTGATTTTACCATATATTCACACCAAGATCATTTGTGTAAGTTAATTTGGAATAAGCTGAAGATTTTTTCAGTTTGCGCATTAAATCAATGGACCGAATTATATTAAGTATTGTGCTAATTCAGGAAAAATTATTTGTATTAGCTGAAATGCAAAATTTCAAGACCTAAGAGGAATGGACTGCAATACAGCTAACTCCAATCTTAGATATTATAGCCATTCATGGTAGTTTAATATATGCATCAGTATCAAATTAATTCTAATAATTCTCTCCAAAAAGTGAAAAATAAAAACTGTTCAAGTGTTTAAAACCGTATAATTTCTTATCAAGGAATAATTACCTGAACAGAAATTTTTTTCACCGCACATCATAAATCATAATAAAAGTCAAAAAATATTTTTTTTATTGTATTTTCTTAATTAAATGTTTCATTTCTTTAATTACAATATATATAATATATATATATATATTTTTATCGATTATTATATATTTAATTTATTGTTTATGCCTTTTTATTTTAAATTATATAAATTTCAATTACATTACTTCACAAAACATATAAAACAAAAACAGAACATACGCAGCATATTGCAGTGAAACAAAAAACTTTTTTTTCTCCCTTAAATATCATTTAAAATTTTTTTTAAATTAATTAATTATCTAAGCAATTTATTTTCAATTTTTTCATTTTTTTTTCTTATTTATATAACAAGAATAAAAATTATCTTTTTTGCTTTAGCCATCGCTTCTTTCGTTTATTTTCTTAATAAATTAATATTTAATTATGGTAAATTATGATTAAAATCTATATTTTATTTACGCGTTTTATGATATGAATTTGTTAAACATTTTTAATTAAATTTAATTTTTAAGTTTGTTGAGTTTTTGTTGCTTTCATTAATTTTTTTTTTAATTTTACTAACAATTGAAAGGTTTTTTTTTTGTAGTAATATTTTTCATTTAAAATTAAAATTTTTTTTTATTTTCACCCAAATATTTAATTAATAATTAAAATAATAAAAAAAAAATTTAGCCTACTAAAGCTTTAAACGAGTAACAAAAAACTAAGCAATCCCATTGAATTAAAATAAGAGATGAGAAATCGCCAAGTGTTTTTCACATTTTTAATTAATATCACCACGTGTACATGATACCGTCGAACTCCTTTAAAAAAATCCTCTTTGAATACAAAATTAATTTAAAAACACACAGAACAATTACAATAATATTTATTTGGCAAATTGCCTATTAAAATAAAATAAATATAGAGTAAAAGTGAATACATTTTTGTAGTAAATGAAAAATTTCTCGTATTGAAACAGTCTGGTCTTGATTTTGTGAACAACACACAGAGTAAAAATTGGTTGATTTAGAATAGTTTTGAGGAGTTTGCATTCAATTCCTAACACCGTCAACTGAATTTACGTGTTAATTGATCTGAAATCAAAAACTCGACTTACGACGATCATATGTTAACGATAACGTAAATCGATTTTATACAAAAGAATTGTAAAAAAAATTCTTTAGACGATACTACCCAATAAAAACAACTCTAGGGAATAACAAGTGCGTAACTCCACCATTACGTTTCGTTGCTTTGTAATTATTCTTTTATCTAATTTCAGGGAAAGGAAGTGAAAATCCAAACCAACAACAGAAAACCGTACAATTTGTATAATTTTGTTACTTTTTTTTTACGTTTAATTAAGTAATAAAAAGAAAAAAAAGTGAATACGCAAAGTAGGTTAAAATACACCTGTTCAGTGGTTAAATCCACCCTAATTTTTATTTATTATTTTCCCACATTTTTTTTGTTTTTGTTTTATTATTACTTTCCACCCTAATGCTAAATTAATTTACTTTTATTTTTTACGCATGTATATATAAAAAATAATTATCAATCACTTTTGGTCAAACGAAAATAATTAAAAAAACCAAAAATGTTTTTGCTTTGTAAACTATAAAGCGTATCCATGGCAATTATGTAAAAAAAAATTGTATTTTAAAGTTGAATATTGTCGTATCATCATTCACAGTAATGTCTCGTTATTTCTGTTCATGTTCTTTCTAACTTTTATTTTTAGCTATCAATCGGTGCCAGTTGTTTTTTAATTATGTATCCTATCCATCTCCACTCTTTTTCTTATTTGTTGATGGGCTCTTGATTATTCTCCAGAGGCCACAGTTGGTGATTGATTGGTGCATATATGGGAAAACTACAAAGATTACCATACTTTAGTTAATCGAAATAATTATCGCTTGCATGGATATCATAAACAGGAATTGATTAACCTTTTATGTAACAACTTTGCTAACAGTAATGTTGGGGTCTTAAGAAGTGAAAAATTCCCACAGATCATTACATCACTAAGAAGAATATCATCAAATAATCCCTTAAAGTAATAAAAAACTGAATTAATGACAAACCATTGAAGAATATGTTATAAAGTAGTTCTCAACTGTAGCCTAGACAAACCTTTCCACAGTACATATGAACATATTAAATCCAGGACTGCCTGAACGTTTCAAAATGAAAAGAAAAAAAACGATGGTTAACCACAATAAAACAATAAAATTTAATTACTTGTGACTAAAACAAAGAATTTTTATAATATTCAAGAACTTCGATATAATTACAACAATTCTCGACCTATAACAAAACTAAATTAATTGATTCAAAAATCAATTAAAATTCGTTTTCTATTTTAAAAAAAAAAATATTTCTTTTGTTGGGGTGTTGTATCGGAAGTTTTATAAATTTTTTATGATTTCATACCTAAACAACCACTATACACGCAATAATTTATTGACATTTTCTATGGGGTTTAATTTTTTTTTTACCTTTTTAATTTTTATACTTTTCTGATTACTTCCTTGCTAGGTTCGTAGATCGTAGATTTTCTTTTTAATGATAGTTTTATTTTTTTTTTTTTCTTTTTCTTTAATAAATCAATATCGTTGCGTCTTTTACTCATTTCTTGTTTTTATTACAGCAAGGGAGTAGTGAATTAATGAGAATTTTTGAGGTTTCATTTGGAATAAATGTGTAGTTTTAGCTACCTATTTACTGATTAGGTTTCATTGAAATGTTATAAAAGTAAACGTTAGTGTTATAGCCCATCTTAATATACAAAAAAATGCCCTTTAAAAAACGTTTAATTATTTAATAAAATAAAACTGATTGCATTTGACGTACTATTTCAACCCAAATATCTTTTTTTTAAATAATAAAAAAACTCTGGATTTATACAGCATTTATTAGTACGATTTAACAAAATAAAAATATTCGTTATTCACGTACTAACTGTTTAGCAGGGTTGGTTAATTATACAAAACAATTGTATATAATGTTTAAAACATTTTTGAAACGTTTTTTTTTAAGCGGAAAATTTAATTAATTGTCTTATTTGTAAATCACGATCATTTCAATTACAAAAAAAATGTTTTAAACGTGCCTAGCCTGCCTGGTTATTTTCCTTTTTTGTTGTCCACCAACCCTTACATTACAAAGCATTCAAAGTAATTAAAATTTAATGGTGAAAAACATAATTAAAATTAAATTAACAACAATAATTAAGAGAAAAAAAAATTAATTTTACTTGATCAAAACATTTATAGCATAGTTTTTATTTTATTTAATTTTTTTAATTAATTAATTAATTTATATAATATTTAGCTTTTAAAAAGGCGTTCAAAGAATAATTATAATCAAAAACAAAAACAAAAAAAAAAGTAAAATTAAAATTAAATTACATAATCGCCGTGTGTGTCTTATTTCTATTTGATTTATTTTATTTATTTTTTTTTGTTTTTTGTGTTTTTACCTTTTGTTAAATTTTATTTAAATTAAAAAATAATAATAATAATAATATTTAATAAATAAACAACAACATAACTAACTTCACTAATTTTTTTAAGATGATGATTGATTTGATTTCATTTGATTTGTTGATTCCTCTTTAATTCCTATTTAAATTTATTTTATAACCAAAAACATAAAAAAGGTAAATTTAATTGTTTTTCTTTTCTTTATTATCATTTTTCATTAATTAATTAATTTTTATAGCAATTGGCAGCAATGAGGTTTTGTCTTAGTTGGTTGTTGTTCATCTGTTGAACGATTTTTCTTGCGTATAGCTATCTCCCTGATGAGATCATAAAAAATCTATTTAAAAAACAATTTAAAAAAAAAAAAAACGAAATTAATAAAATAAAATTCTAATTAAATAACAATAAAATAATAAAAGATAATTTCTACTCATTAGTAGTCAAATAAATGTGTCACATAATTAATCATTAATTTAAAGAAAATGTAATAAAAATCAAAATGAATTAAATTTCAGAACAAGAATATAAACAAATTAAGCAATTAAATAATTAAATTACATAAATAAAGCTAATTATTGCGTTTTAATATTACAGTAAATTCTCAATTTAATGAACTATGACGTGCATAAATAATCAGTACAGCCTGTATGTACAACCTGTCTAAATTATTTTAATAATAGCGAGCGATCTATTGCCCTCGGATTATAAAATTAGTGAGAGTGACAATAGTAACTAAAACCGCAAAAATAGCCAGCTTATGCGTAGCGAACGTAAGATACGTTAAGAAATGTCACTTTAAAGTTTTTTAGATAGACAACCCTTTACTTGACGAATCAAATTAGCATGCATTTCTTAAGTCATCTTAATACGTTTACAATGCTTAAAACATTAAAACCAACAAGACAAATTTCTTTTTTATGATGGTAATTATCGTCTAGACTTACTAATTCCGTGTTTTCAATCAAATTTAACAGTTTTACTGCAGTTGCAACAAAAATTGTCTTCGCGTGGATGGACGACACAATCAGTCCAATGCAAATTCCACAATTAAATGAATCTTTTAATAACATTTTAATTATTCAAAAATATAACTAATGTACCATGCAACATGATTTTATACACGATGCAGTCAACCCACAAGTATCCCTAAAATCACGATATAAATCGCCACTTGTTATTTTCGTTAAAAGTTTATGTTATGCGATACAGGCGCGATACGTGCTTGTCAAAATCAACAATATTTTATTTTTTTGCATTATATGCATATAGTGTGGGCGGGAATTTTCACCACAACCACATAAATGATTAACATTAGATGGTTTCCCCGAAACCATAAAAAAAATGTTTTATTTTTTTCGTTTTGAATGTTATTTCTCATGTACAGCAAAAAATACAAAAATAATTTAATTGATTTAATAATTTTGCGGTTGTTTTGTTTCTCTTTCTTTTTTTTTTTAATTACATAAAAACGATAATTTTTTTATTTAGATTTACTAAAAAGAAAAAGAATATTACAATATTTTTCGATAACAATAAAATTACATAAATAACTCGGTCTTGGAACAATTGGAAATAGAAAACAAAAAATATATTTTTTTTCAATGCTGGTAATAATTTTTAATTAATTTTTTTATCGTGGCTTCTCGATTTATTGAATTAATTTTGTGATTTTTCGTTATTTCATTGAAACATTCAACTTGAAGACTCATTCTAAGCTAAGAAGCTTACTATAGTCTTGAGAGGTTTTTGGTATTAATAAAAGAAATTGAAAAACCGGAAAGATTAATCAGTCTAATTAACCGATAATCCGATACTTCATCACTGTTTGTGACTGTGTTTATCAATTTTCCAAAGAATTTTTAGTGTTACGCTTTAGTGTTATTAGGATATATATACAGTGTTGGCCAAAACTAAGGGAACTGAAAAAACGAGTGCACAATTGTTTGTGTAAATAATAGAAATGCTTAGAAATTAAAAAAAAATTTTATTCATATTATTAGTAAATTCTTAATAGCACAGTAATAGAATAATAACACAGTAATAGCACCCAATAGTGTTTTCTTCAAACTAAAAATATTCAGGATAATTTCCTATCCCAGTACTTCCCACAAGGAAGTTTATTTCCTTTACAAATACTTTTTTCTAATATTAATCCGTAAAGCTAGTACTGAAACAACTTCTATTATTCAATCATAAATAGTCAACAACAGTTAATGCACGGTTTATACTCTGATAAGAATAATCACTTAGTAATACCACATTATTCGTTACTACTCAATAAACAGCATTTCAAACGCTAATAGTTCATAAAATCAAGACTCTACTGTAATAATCAAACTCAAAGGTAAAAAAAATGTAAAAACTAAAAAAAAATGTTCTGATAACAAAATTAATAAAAAAAAAGAATTAAAAACTTTAATCATTAGTTAAAATCAAAAATCAACAAAAAATTATCTTAATCTTTCTAAATAAAATAAATAAATAAATTAATTAATTAATTTACTTATCGATACTTCAAAAATCTTCTTGTTTTCTTTTAAAATAATATTCATGTAAAAATATAAAAATAAAAATAAATGATAATAAATAATTAAATAAAAAAATAAATAAACAATCAAACAAACCATAAGCATAAAATAAATTAATTAAATTAATTTAAATTAAATAAAAATAAAGTAAAAAATAATTAATTAAAAAAAAAAGCAATAAAACAATACAAAAAAAAAAAATAAAAAAAAATATAAAAAAAATTAAATAAAAGCAAAAATATAAAGCAAATAATTAATTTATTAGATTAATCAATTAGATTATTAAATTAATTAGAAAAAAAAAAAACTACACAAAGGTACAAAAGTAAAAATTAAATTAAATGTTTTTTGTGATTTTGTGTTTATGTTTCATGGCTGTTTCATTTCTAGTTTCAAATCAACTTTAATAACAAAAATAACAACAACAAAAAAATTAATGATCGTGTGACACCACAAAGTAAATTAACTGATAATTAACAAAAAAAAAATTCAAAATCAAAAATTAATTAAAAAATCATTTAGTCTAATTAACAAAAAAATATTCAATCAGTGTGTAGTAATTTTGCTAACCTAATTGGGGTGTTTTTTTTTCTGTTTTTCTTTAATTAAAAAATTATTATTATTTTTTTATAAAAATAATTTTTTTTTTGTGGTTTAATTAAATAATTAATTAAGAAAAAATAATTTTATTATAAATTTCTTTTTTCACAAAAGTGTACACTTGAGTTTCCTTCGCTTGCATTTATCTTTGGCTCGTCCACTTGTTGTTTTTGAATCTTCAGTTTTTCTTGAACGTATTTCACGCATCAGATCAAAAAATACCTGAAAAATTTAGTTAGAAATTTTTTTTTTGGTGGAGTTTTTTTTTTTTTTTTTAATAGAATAATAAAAAGGTTTTTCTATCGAAGAGAGTTAAAAAAATTTTAAACTAATAAATAAATAAATAATTAAAATAATATTTGTGAACTTTTTTTTTTCCATTTTTTAAGTGTTTGAAATGTTTTGACAGAAATTATTAAACCAAAAACGAAATTATTATCTGTGAGTGTAATGAGTAATTTACCAACAGAAATAAAATAATAAAAAGAAAAATACACGAAACATGATAATGAAAGAATTTTTAATGCAAAATGTAAATAAATTTAAAAAAATAAAACAAAGCAATGGGTGATACAAAAAATTTAATAAAAAAAAAACTCATTATCAAAATTTTGGTTAATGGAAAAAAAAAACATTTTTAATAAAAATTAAAATTTAATTAAATCTCACACATGCATTAAATTTTTAATTAGTTTTTTTCTTTCGGCATTAATGTAATTAAAAAAAAATTATTTTAATTGGCAGCAAATTAAATTAATTTTTTTTTTTCAATATTATTAATAAATAAATAAATAAAAATAATAAAAAAAGCTCATTTTTTAGTGTTTCTATTTTATACAAAGAAAACATAAAATTATTCCCATGTGTGTGTGCAGCAGTTTATTTCAAATAATTTTATCAACTTAATTTGGTGATTTCTTTACTTTAATTTTCGCTTTTATTATGATAATAATTTCAGCATAAAATCATTATTCAAGCAAATAATTGACAGGGAAATGATTACTTAGAAGGATATTGTTGATGTTATTAGAAGAAGCATAATAATTGCAGTTGAGTTGATTAAAGGTAACAAAGACGTTCTAATGAGCAAAATTATGAATTTCAGGTAACTAAAAATGTTCCAATCCAACATAATTTCATTGATTTTGATTGTAGAATTAATTTAATTAAATTAGGTGATAATGTACTTGATAGAGTCAGGTATTATATCAAAGCATAGCAATATAAGCTCAAAGTAAATTTTATGTTTTAATAGCAGGTAAGCTAATGATGAAATTTTTCATCTAAAGTAACCATAAATTGCATAAATGTTGCACAATAAAACCCAACCAATTTTTGATATTCGCCTTTACTATAATAATGTCGTTGGAAGAATAATCAAGTAATAATGTGATTAACAATTAAAATGAACTTTAAACAAAGGTAGCAAACGCAACGTTTTATCACTAAAACCTTTTAGATTAGAGTTATCAGTTGAAATGATCCATTTTCGACACAATAAATCAATAAAACGTAGAAAAAAACTTTTATTTTAAAACCAACCATAATTAGCCCATTACGGTTATATGCACGCACTTAATATTGAAATCAAACACTTGACACATAGCACTTAAATTCAGTAAAAATAATTGAATGCCTTAATTCCTCAATTAAGTAAAAAAAAATATTTAAAAATTAATGGAGTGAGACTAAGGACTATTAAAAATTTATCTTAATAATAATTATTATGCACTTAGTTAGTCGAAATAAAATTACAAAAAAAAAAATCATTTTTAATTAATTAAATTATTCATTTCCATCAATATAAAGCAAAAGTTATTTAAAAGCAATTGGGTGCCAACATTTTTTAATAAATTTACCATCGTTAGTAATAATAAAAAAAAAACTTTATCGTAGCTAGATTATAACCTGTAATGAGTTTAAGATTAAATCTTTGAATAAAATTAAGTTTTATGCAAAAGTATTTTTATTTTCTTTTGAAATTACACTCAAAAGTAATTAACTAATAAAATTGTAAAGCAGCAATATACGTTTGTTATCAAGACATCACAAATCTCTTTAATTAAATTTATTTTTAATAACAGTCTGAACAACAAAAATTATTCCATTGTACAGACACTGTGTGTCAGTTTTCCTTTATTATTTACACAGTTGATTACCGTAAACAAAAAAAAACAAATCAACCATAAAGGTAAATTTAATAATAAATTTTAGATCTATTACTATATTTGGTGTATAGATAAAATCGAAACATAAAATAATTTATGATCGTAATAACAAGTAGAAATAAAATAATTATTTCACATTAAATGGCATAGCAGCAGCTGTAAGATTTGGCTTAAGCGAATTAATAAAAAAACTGACTCACACACACACACATGTGAATATTGTATAATTAGGCGGGCATTATTATAAATTAATTAATTAGTAAATATTTTTATTTTTCTTTTAAAATTTACCTTATCAACATTTTCTCTTGTTTTTGCTGATGTTTCCACATATGGTACACCCCATTGTTGTGCTCTCGTCTGACATTCATTTAATGGTACTTTACGTTTATCATTTAAATCACATTTATTACCAACTAATAAAAATGGTATGCTTTCATCATTTTTAACTCGTAATATTTGTTCACTTTAACCAAAAAAGAAAATAAGAAAAAAAATTAAAATCAAAACAAATAATTTAAAAAATTTTTTTTTTTTAATTTACCGAAATTCTTGTGTTGCCTGAAAACTTTCATCATCTGTTATTGAAAATACACAGAGAAAACCTTCACCACTTCTAAAATAATTATCACGTATCGCTGCATAATCTTCTTGGCCTGCTGTATCCAGAATATCAATTTGTACTTCTTCACCATCTAATACAACCTACAATGTAATAAAGACAAAAAATATATTTTAATCATGATATAACTAAACTAAGTGGTTTTAACGTAATTAAAAAATTGAAAACCAAACATAATAAAACGTTATTTACTTTCCAAATATTTGATATTGACTTTGTAAATATTTATAATGAAATAACCAAAACGTTAAATATTTATCTAAGTAGACAAACTTTAATTAAATTAAATTATTTTATAATTATTTTTGACATTAACTGTAAAAATAATGGTAGCGGTAAATTTCATAATTTCAACCAAAATCAATGAGTTTATTAAAAATAAATAATAAAGCGTCTGGTTAAGCCAATCAATCACTATTTACCTAGAATAGCTTAGTAATTTTACTTTTATTCATTTACTTATCAATCAAATAATTATTCCTAAATAGCATAAATGGTATTGTGTTAGTATCCACTACGATATGCTTGTCACGATCACTAAACCATTAACCTTAAACATAACTCAGTAAAATAATTTTGCACTTCTGTTAAATTACTCACTGAAACATTTCGCTCTTCCTACATAACATAATACTTCATCAAGGCAGAAACCTCTTCAAAAACATTTCGTTAATTTTTGAGACATAACACAATTCAAAATATAATATATAATTGCTACTCCAATAATACTCATAGTAAATAAGTAAACAAGATTAATGTATCTTCATTATTAATTAAATTTGACATTTAACAATTCTTTGGAGAATTACAAAACCTTCAACGATATCAGAAATATAATAAAAATAAAAAAAAGTCTCGGAAACAGTCAATGAATAACAAAATACTTGTAGAAATTCTAGCTACAGGGAACCCAATAATTATTTAAGAAAGCAGGCAAATTGATTTATAATGTATATATAGTAAAGCATTGAAAAGATATTTTTTTTGCTAACTGGTACTTTAACTGTCAGATAGACAGTCACGGTTAGGACTTAACTAAAGCAAATTAAATTCTTCTTTAACACACTATTATCAACTAGGTTTCTTATTTAAAAAAAAGACCCGCAAGCTAAATACTAAACAATAGAAGGTGTGATATAAAATTTAACTTTAAAATTCTATAAAATTATTGTTTTAAATTCTCAAAGTCTCGGAACATAAAGGAATTATTCTGATTTTTGTTTACAAAAATTGATCGCGAAAATTATTTTTAACAGCTAGAGAAAAATTAAATAACTTTCCACAGCATACGACGAAATCCAGGATAATCTTAATGTACGAAACTTTTATAAATAATACATTTGTAATAGAAAAACATGTTTCAATATACCAACTTCGGGCACCTAAATCCAATTTAAATGTCATTTAAAAATATATTACCGCTTAAAAATGAATAAAAAAAACTGAATGAAAGAACAAAATTGAATTACAAGAAACCGTGTTCTGTGATTACAAAAGTTTTAGAACAGTATGAAAGTTCCAAAACACCATATTCTGCAATGTTAATATAATCCCACACCTACTATAATTACAAAAATAATAAAACAATTCATTAAAAAAATAAATTTATAAAAAAAAAAACCAGAAGCAGCATTATATAAACAAAAAAAAAATTTTTTTTTAATTTTGAATTATTTTTCAAATTATTTAATTATATTTTAAATTAAAACGAAATTTATAAAACAATAGAAAAAGTTGGATAATTTGTAAAATAAAAAAAATATATTTTGTATACATATTTGTGCTTCAATAAAAGTAAAATTTGTAAAACGAAGAGGAGCAAATAGCACGATGTATGTATCTATGTAGAAACCAAGCATTTTATTGTTTAAATTCTACGAAATATTTACAATTTAATTAAATAGATTTTTTATGCTTTTTATTTTTATTTTAATAAACATCACGCAATTTATTTTGTGTCAGTAGTAAAATTATTTAAACATTTTACAATGCACGAAATTAGCTTTATTTTCCAACGACTTTTTTTCTACTTGTTCTCCTACTGTTCCTACTGATATTTTAATTTCTTTATAATTTTCCATAAAAATTACTCATTGTGTTAAAACTAACGAACAAAAAAAAAAGTAAATAATCTACAAAAGAAAACAATAAATAAAATTTGTGTCCCACATTATTATGCAAGTTATTTATTATTGTTTTCAACTAACAACATTCAAGTTTAAAATTAATAATCAGTAACAGAGTTACAATAAAATTAAAAAAAAAACTACACAATGGGAAGAGATTAAACATTTGCTTTTACATAAATACATAAAAAAAGGGAATAATTATGTAATGAAAATATAAAAAACACAATAAAGTGATTAATGTTGTGTTTATGAATTAAAAAAAATTAAATAAAAAGTTATTAAATAGTAATTTAGCAAAAAAAAAAAAAAAAAAACAACTATTTTGAAGGTTATTGCTGCCATTAAGTAAATAATTTATTAAAAAAAAAAGAAAAATGATAAATATTTACTTTAGCATGAAAATCGTTTGATTTTTTAAGTAAATAATAAAATTATTATCAATTTGTATCGTTACAAGTTGGCAATAACAAATCAGCGAAACATTATAATCAACCGAGCAAAAAAGAAAAAAAAAATGTCAAAATTGGAACAATACTGAAGATAATAATCACTTGAAAGCGCCCACGAAATCAATAAAATTATCAAATTATACAGTACAGTCTCGTTTAAGTAACAAACTTATTTTTTATAAAATATGTTTACATAGAAAATTTGTATTAAAAACCAAGGGAACTGTTGCACATAATTATGAACGAGTGTGGTTCAGATATATAAAAAATGCTACTTAATCACAAGTTAAAAATCAAAAACAAGCGATTAACAGACTTTATCCTAATAAAAAACAAAAATAAATTAAAAAAAAACTCAAAAGAGCAGGTGAAATACGTAGAATAACACTTCATTCATTCAATTAATACGTTGTTTAATAATTCATTCATGATTTAAGACAAAATCTTATGGAACGTGAATATAGTTTACGCATTTAATAGATAATCAAAATTTAGAGTAATTAATTGAAGGTGAAGGCTTTATATAATGGTGTCGCGATAAGCGAAGGTCTCAGACTCAAAACCATACATTCCTAAATACGATCACACTCAAGACTAGAAGTTACCAGTTATCTGATAGAACTAAAAACAGTAAGTCCGGCTAACATTTGTAATTAAACCATAAAATCGTTTACAGTGAAAAATTCGTAATAATTGTGTTCTTATCATCAAACTATAATATGGAGAACATACTGTACTATCCGTCAACTGATTGACACTTAAAAAAAAACAATAAAAATGTTTAAAGGAAAATAATAAAAACAAATAATTAGAATAATTACATAGGCACACCAGCCTAGATATCAAAGTGCAAACAGATTTTATAATTATTATTTCAAATAAATCATAAACACATGTTAACAACATCATATTACAATTAGAAAAATTGTGACAACCAATTTGATGTTAATCATGTGTTAAAAAAAAAAAAACAATAACAGCGGCGCTCTCCACACACAGCACAACACCCAGCAACAAAAAATATCAATTTACATTACTACTCCAAAGAAAAGAAAAAAAAATTATTTACATTAAAATTCAAAGCAGAAGAAGAAGAAAAAGAAAATTAAAAAAATATAAAACGAAAAATATTTCTAAACAAAATTAATTAAAAAAAAAAAAAATTATGTTTTTTCAATACATTATATTGATTTTTGGTAATTAAAGTTTTTTATTTTTCTTTTAGTATTTTCATATTAAATTAACAAATATTAAAACGAGATTAACAGCAGCTTAAACATTTTTTTTTATTTCTATAAACAAAATAAATAATTAAAAACATTATTGAAATATGTGTTTGAAACGATTTGAACGAATTTTACAGCGTTAAATGTTTACTAAATTAATTGTAACAATAAATTACAGTGAGAGCAACGTTTTTAAGGCCTACGCATATAGGCGGCAAATATGCCTAGTTGAGAGTGTGGAAAATAATAACCAATAAACATATGGTATTAATGTAGATTTAAAATACAGATTATTGTTGAAGTATAGCAGCTGATTAAATAGCAGCTGAAATATAATAAAATATTTAAACTCTTTTCTAAAGGTGTGTAAAATAAAGAAATTCTTCTTTCCATATAAAACGATTGAGTGGAAATAAATAAAAATGAGAAACTCTCCTAAAGAAAATATTTTTATCGTAAATTACAATTAATTGCAGTAAAACAACGTTTAATCTATTTAAATCACTCCTGAAATATCCTGGATTATTTTTAAACTGATTGATCGAAACCTGATTATACGCAAAATACAATATAAAAGAATACGTGGTTAATAAAAGAATACGTGAAAATACTCTGGACTCCAAGCGTAAAATTCTTTTCAAGTCTTTAAGACATTCCTATTATTAATCCACTTCAAGTTTTAAGATTATTTAAATAAATTTCTCCCAAAAAGCAATATATACAAAACAGCAATAGGCAATGGACAAAAGCGAATTTTTGTAACTTCCGAATATTTAAATTGAATTTATTAATTTTTACCTTTTTTCATCCCTTATATTTGCATTTTCTTTGGTGAAAAATTCACTGTCGTCTATCACCACATCGTTATTATGTATTTATAGCTTTAATTATCATATTTTATAAAGTCTTAGACTTATTAAACATTTTTCTACCTTTTCTTCTCTTCACACTACTAAAGTGAATAAAATTTCATTTCTGATAAACAGATATACAGTGAAAACAGATAATTGTCACGATAATTTATTTTCTATTTTCTACATTTTTAACGAAATTATATCACGCCCGAAAAATTAATTAAATTATGAAAATTAATTTATACATTTTTATAATGAAAATTGGTCATCCACTAAAAAACGAAAAATGAATAAAATTAACATTTTCCAACGTAATTACAGCTTTTTCCAAATATTTAATAACTTTAAGGTATAAAACTAATAAGCAATTACAGCCAACCCTCAAATTACTTCAAAATCTCAGCTTTTTTATATTTGTATTAATTTATTCTCAAAGTTACGGAAACACAAAATCGAGAACTGACTGTAATAAGTATAGGAAAAAAGTTCGAATAATCAACAATTTTCTCTTTTAAATGACAAAAAAATGTCTCTGCTCAGTAAGGCAAGGACGTAAGAATTTTCGTTTTTTTTAAACAAATAAAAGCTTCAAACCCATGACCATGATATAACCTTTATATAAAAATAACAATACTTAAAATCGTTCAGCCATAATACACACAAAATATAGACGGCAAAAAAACTGACAAATTATGATACAACCAGTGAATTATGTAATAATTTAAGGTAAGGGTATTTATCATAGAAATAAAATTAATAATAATAATAATCTATGTCATTATATTTGCGTAGATTTTATTTATAATCGATATAATACTCATTTGTGTTGGATATAAATTCAAATATTCCTATTAAGAAGTTTATTATCAGAATTCATGCAAATGCTGTGTGTAATAAAAGTTATTATTAAATTCACATTTTCGGTGGTATGATTATCTACGGAAGAAAAAGGTCTTCTATACGTAGTAAAATGTGTGAAAATAGAACTATATGGAAAGGGTATGACACACTTAAGACCCCTGTTTATTGACATATGCGAAGTTTTCACACATCTTTGGAATACATTTTTCTTGTAAAATAAACGATATAAATTTTTTTCTTTGTGTTGAAATTTACTTCCGAAGCACTTTATATATTTTAAAGAAAGGTATTATATCAAATTAAATTACGGATATGAACCTAGTTAGGTTTAATCCGAGATACTACTTTCCTTTGTGAACTTCATGTAAAACGTATGACCAGCATTAGTTAGTTGAACAAAATTAAAGTTTTCTATTGATTGACAGAGTTCGGAAATTAGATATCACAAAATAATTCAAAAAAATCTCATAACAACGAATCTAAAGATAAAGAAATGTGCTTACGAATTTTCCTGTTCTTATAAATCGGTTTGCTTAAAAGTATTCCGGAAATCCGTAATGGAAATACATAAATCAGATTGCATAAATTATAATGAATAAAAAAATTAAATTTGAAGACTTGTTCTGCCCTATATACTGATTACTTTAATTAATTTTATTCAAGCAATTACTCGTTGCAGTACTTGATTAAATTTTATGATTAATATAATAAAATATCAAGCAGCGTAATTCAATAATATTTACGCGAAGTTTATTACTATATGCATCATTTGTATAATTTTTAAGTAAGAGAGTTCAGCATTCCAACATCTCACACCATCCGACTACAGTAGGTATTAGAAAGGAGCTACAAATCTCGTATAGTAAGAAATATGGTTATTAATTCATATAAAAAACAAATTTCGTATCGAAGAAAATAAAAAGTTGACCAAAAATTGCTTTCTATACTTTTTTGAATGCAAAATTACTATGTTGACACTTTTAAATCAAGATAATCTTTAATCAAAGAAATAAAGATAATAGAAATTTTTAATTAAATTTACTTTCAAAAGTTTTTTTTTATTGATTATTGATTTTTATTTAACAAAACGTTTAATTTTAGTAGCTAATGGAAATTTTAAAAATTTTTGTAAAATGTAAAACCGAATTGGTAAAGTTAAATCTAGTGATTGAGTTTGGCAGTCCTTTGTCTTTAGTTTCACTACAAACATCTTGTTCATTTTCTCATAATTATTAAAATTTCCTTATCCAAATAATCAAAATTCTTTATACGATCTAATTACTCAAGTTACTCAATTAATATTATTTTTCGGATCAATCAAAGGAATTGATTTCAAATACTTTCTCAATTACAGGTATAAATTGGAGAAATTACCTAAGAATCAATTCAAAATTCCTTTGAAAGCTTTAACAAGCAAAATTCAGAATTCTGTCGAACTGTAATCGACACAAAAATCCCACGCATTTCCAATTAAATTAACACTCTGGTTAAAGTCTCTCACACAGGTGCTAGAAAACGGAATTTTCTTTATTCAATTTACCTTTTCAACACTTTATTTATTGTATTTTACAAAAGAATTTTTCTTTTGTTTACCAACATCAAACATTTATATAGCAAAAGGGCGATCAATTAAACCAAATAATATGTCATCAACAAACATTACATAAACATGACAAATAATGTTTTAATTACAACACATAAATACAAAACTCATCATATTTAATTAATATGTCGGCGAAAAGTTATTTATTGTGTCAAAGTTTAAACAATTAAATTGAATAAAAACCGCCTAACCTACGTGTCACCACCTAAAATAATTTGCGTGGTTTTAAACAAATTCAACAAATTCGCGGATTTTTCATTCAAGTATTTTCTATTTGTTAACAAATCGATTTTTAATTATATTTTACAATAAATAATTTTAATCAAAAATATTTTATTTATTTAACAATTAAAACAAAACAAAAAAATTTAAAATTTACCTTTTTTCGATAACTATCAGCTTTTGTTGGTTCATAATCTTCAACAAATTCGTCATACATAAATTGTAATGTTAGTGCTGATTTACCAACACCACCACTACCAACCATTATCACTTTATGTAATGCAGGACCTGTAGCTGGTTTTTTAGACATATTTTGTTGTTTTTATTTTCTTTCGATTAATATTAATTTACTTTAAATCAAGCACACAACACACCATACACTATGAACTTTAATCTTTAAAATGTATTTAAATGTCTTAAAAAAAAAAAAAAAAAAACAACCAGAAAAAAAAAATTGAAGAAAAACCTGAAAAATAAATAAAATTAATTAATTAATTATTTAATTTCTATATATAAAAGCATAATTATAATCATAATTTAAGTAAGATAATTAAAAAACCAATAAACAAAAATTTTATTCAAGTGGATTTATTCTATGGTTCATTTACAAATGAATACAAAAGCGTAGTAAACAAATTTGTATTTAATTCTATTCAATAAATAATTAATTAAAGTAAAAATATATGTTTACCAGTAAATATCATAATAATAATAATAATAATAGTAATAATAATAGTATTATTGTAATGTGTTTACATATTCAGGGTATTATTTGGTAATATATAAATATAGGACCGTAAAACAAACAGCCACAACGGTTAAACAATTAAACAAATAATAATTCGTATAAAAACGATAATTTCATATTTATATAATAAATAAATAATTAGTTTTATAGATTTTATTTGTATATTAGCTATTAACGACATAGAAAATGCAGTCGAGACTTTAGTCTAGCCAAAAACCGGAGTCGTGTGGCTCCTTTGGGAATGTACAAAATAAAAAAATAAAATTTATTAATCAGAAAATAGGAATACATCAGTTGTGTCCTTAGATTTTATTTTCTTTCACTACTTTACAAGATGAATAAAATTTATTAATTCGATTTAAACTTAAAACTTCTCGCATTTATGATGGATAATTTTTTTTCAGGACAACGGAATACTATATTTCCGTGATCAGTTCCAATCGAGGTTATTCATAAATATTTAAAAACAGTCAAAGATAACTTCTAATGTTAAAAACCAATAAATTAATTCCCTAAACCATATGAAACAACGATTTTACTATTCCCTATTGGAAGTATCTATCACATTTAATAATCTTTCTTTCTTTCTTGAATTACAGATTTATGAACAGTTCTTACGTTAAATAAACCATTTTTCAAACACAAACATTTATAATCTTAATATAAAAACCACAAAACGTGATTCATGTTATCACTTAACTTATTACTTAACATAAAAAAAAACAATAAAACATGGGGTTAAAGTTTGTTTAAAAGCTTACAGGAAACTAAAACCAAACAAATCACACCCCCCATATAAATAATCCAATAAATTTAAAACCATTTCGTTTCGTATTTTTATTCTATGATAAACAAAGGCGCGGCGTGAATAAATAACTTAACCTAGAAAACCAATTTAAGTTTCTTAAAACATCGAAATTAACAAAAAAAAAAGATAGAAACATAATTTTAAAACATTTTTATATATAATTTTTAAAAAAATTAAGCATAAATAAAAATTATCGGCGTTTTAACTATTTAAACTTTTATTTATGCTTTTTTATATATATTTTTTTTAATTTTCTTCTCTTCTATTTTAAGTAGCTTAAATTCAAAAATAAATGCTTAGCAATTTACTTATTATTATTTATTTTATTTTTTTGCAATAATTATGTAGAATAAACTCAAGTTTGAGCTACTAATTTTAGATATTTTATATGAAGAATAATTAATTATAGTCATTAGATGTTTTTTTTATTACTAGAAGATGTGCATTTTATCTAGCACCAGAGATGAAAACCACTTTAATTTATAATACGCGAAAGTTTAAATATTATTCCAAAATTAAATGAATAAACACAATTTTTACTAGGACTTTAACTGTAGCTGTAAACCAGTAAAATAAACTTATAGTAATCGTGGGTTATTAAATTTTCAGAAATTATATTTATTAACATAAAATGAAATAGATTTACAGTCAAATTCATTTTATATTGCTTTATAAAAGAGATCTACATAACTAATAATTCCATAAAGCCATTTCATAGACGTATAATTCAAGCACAATTTACGCAGGGTGACTAAATGCATAAATTGTACTTTAACTACAATTTTATGATACAAACTGTCTTATTAAAGCTTTGAAAATGATGAATCCTGAAACACTGTTAGTTTTCAATTGAATCGATATTCCATTTAACTTTAATGTAAAACTCTAGAAGTTACACTGAGATTCAAAAAGTTTTTGGTATAAATTTTGCAATATGATTTTGGCATTTAAAAAAGTCTTATCAGAATCTATACAAATGTTATCCAACGTGCTAAATATTGAAAGAATACAGAAGAAATAATTTTCAATAGAAATAACGAAGAATAAACAATAATGACTGAATTCAAGTAAAGAAAATCATATACATTATATTCTATTCATAATGTATATTAAATTAACAGGTTTAACTTGTTATTAGGTAGGAAAAAAAAACTAAAGTATGTTTAAGAATTCTTTGAATTTTGTGAATTTTTTTTTTCTATCCCCTAAATAATAAAAAAAAATTCTTGTTTTAATGTTGACATAATTATGCGGTGCACTGAGTCTTAAACATTATTTATGTCTATTCACAAATGTTTCAAATGTGTTGATTTAATGGGATCAAACTACTTTTTATTTTTAATTGTGACAACAACAACAATAGCTATAATAAAAGCTATAAAAATCTTAAAGTAAATAAAAAATTATATTATATTAGCAGTAGAACGTATTTATGAGTAATTATAAATTATAAAAGGTTAGAATACAATTCAAAAAAAAAAACACGTATGATAGGAACGACTTATATTGCATTAAAATGATTCAACACACGCAACATAATTTTTATTTTTTTCTATATAGTTCTTTGCGTTATTATTATTAACACAAAAGTATATTAAAAATTTTTTTTAGAAATACTTTTATTAGCTTTTCTATTATCAAAAAAGATATGAAAAAAAAAAATATTAAAACGAAAAGCATAAGGAAGTAATAAAAGAAAAAGGTAAAGAACCTTCGTTATAAACAAAATGAATTTAAAAAACATGTGAAAATAATAATTAATAAATTAATTAACGCAATTCTTCATAGAATTTCTTTCAAAGATTAACAAAAAAAAATAGGTGCGCATTAAGAAATCAGGATTTCATCACTGGCAAAACGAAAAACATAAAACTTTTATATACTTTTATATGCTTTTACTTTTATATGCTTACATTCATAATCAATAATAAATTCAAAGCATAACGATAAACATTTCAAATGGAAAACTAAAAAAATAGAAAAAAAAAAAAAACGAAGAAACTATTAATAAACATCAAATAAATCGCGATTAAAAAAAATATTTTAGCCATAAATATTCATAAACTGTGCTGTCACTCATAAAAATATCCAGATGTAGCAAGAAAAAAAACTTAAGAAGGTTCTAATATCACTTTGTTATAACTTGGTGCTTTGTGACAAGCGGAAAACAGCGGATATGAAATACACGGAAAATTAGAATCACATCGCATATAAAAAAAATGCATTCAGAACCGTTAAATATTAATGCAGTTTTGATAATAGACGTCGTAATACACGAATAATTAGTAATCACATTCATAAAAACCATCGCAACCGTGTTGCTGTACTTCCTCAAGATAAACCTCAACAAGCTTTATTCAAAATTCAGTTAAAAACAGTAAGAAAAATTATGCTTTTAGCATAAATCTCTTCTAGAAGTTTGCGTAATTATTCTGTAATATATTTTTTTAAAACACTTTATTTTCCATTGTTTTCTTTCCAACAATTTACTCAAACAATAATATTCCTAACAATATTATCAATCATGTAAAAAATGGGTGTAAAACATTGATTACAATAATGCCAACATTATTATTTAAAAAAAAGCAGAGATAATATATTAACGCAAGTGTAACTATAAAAAAGAATAAAATTTGCATGTATGCTCTATGCAAAACCGCACAACAAATTAAATACATAATTAAATATATATAAACAATTAAACAATACATTTATGATTGATTAATTAATTAATTTTTTATTTGAAAATAAAAGCAAATAGGAAGAGAAGAACCAAACTAATAATAATAATAAAAAAAAAAAAAAGTTGAGGAGGCTATTCACTTTGCATTATGTTTTCAATTGTTCCAACATAGACTTCTTTATTAATAAAACATTAAAATTATTTATATCTAACGGTTTTAATTAATTATTTTGTAATTTTTATTTTTTTAATATTGTTTACATTTTTTTTATTTATTTTAATATGCAGTTATCCGCTCAAATGTTTCGACTTTTTAAAATTCTGCTTTTAATAATAATCGTTCAGAAAACACTTTTAAAGAGAAAGAAAAATTTAAAAAAAAACTTCAAAATAAAAGAAAACGGTAAACAAATCTAGTTTTTTTTATTAATATAAATGTTTAATAATTCTACACTTAATTGTGATTAAGTAATTTTTCGGGTTTTAACAAAATCATTTTTTAAATACAGCGCATAGAATATTTAGAGAGAATGTCGCTTATGAATAAATAAAGTAAAAGTTTTTTTATTCGTGTATTCCATGAACTGATTTGTTAAGACATTCCAAACAATGCAAATAACTCGGAAATAGTTGTAATCGTAGACTCCGTAAAGTAGACGAGTTTTTTTTACAATTATTTTATTAAAAAATCCATGATTTCCCAATCGTAATTGATTTCCTAATCAAATAATCATAAGAGTCAACGAAATATTAACAAAAAGAGTTCCTTCCAAATAAAATTATTCTTCTAATTATTTGATTCCGTAATGCAGAGCTTTCACTGTATTTCCATTTAGATCTTTTCATTTCCTACTTCTTTCATAACAAAGAAATTTCATTAATTTTTCATTCTTTACATAATTATTATGTTTCATAGACTTAGCAGTATATGACATTTAATGTGATTAAAATGGGTTTTTTTTTTCTTTTTTTTTGTGATTTCATTTCTTTTATAATAATCGTAATTTATTTTTATGCTAATGGGCATTTTAATGATATTTCATCAATTTACAACTTTTTTGTATATTACCTAGTAAGTTTTTACTATTATTACATTTTAACATCCAAATAAGTATAAATACGACCTGAATACTTTTGTTAAAATAATTTTTTCTTTTTTTTTTAAATACAAAAAAAAATGTCACAATTTATGGTAAAAACTTATGATGAAATATTTATTTTAAAATGAAATACATATTAAAACTGATGCTTAAATATAAATGTTGCTTTAACAATCGTCAACAGTTCAAATCAAATCAAAATTCCCCACTTAATCACTTAATGCAACAAAGTGCTATCAACGGAAATAAATAAACAAAAAACAGTTTTTTAAAATAATTATTGATCAAAATCTATAAATATTTATATCGTTTTGATTAAAATTCAAGATGAAAGTCTTTCTAATAATAAATGCAATCCACTTTGCTCTTAAGTTGTTATAAAAGAGTAATCTTACTGTATTATTTTCAACAATGCTTCAATAATGAAATTTTTAATAAAGACATAGCCGCGATAGTTGTGGCAACAAGACAGTGGTTTCCCATACAAGTGGTTCCTAACGTAACTCAAAGGTAACACAAAGCTTATTGATATGCATGGAAATAAACTTCTCGGAGTAAATATTGCGCCAAATTTGTTATGGCATGAACATATATTAAGTATAGCTAAACATGCATCTAAAAAATTAGGTTTCTTGTACCGGTGCAAGACATTTTTCAAACCATACAAACTCGGGCTTATTTATAAATCTTTCATACACCCGTGTATGGAATACTGTTGTAATGTATGGGGAGCTGCATCAAAAAACTCATTATATTTATTAGATAGGGTTCAGAAACGTGCCGTGCGGTTAATAAACGATACTGAAATTACAAACAAATTAGATTCGCTAAAACATCGACGAGACATGGCTGATCTTACTATTTTTTATAAATATAGCTCAGGACACTGCTCAAAGGAGGTTGCGGAAATCATGCCTCCTCGCGAAAAGCGGTTACGCGCTACAAGGGCTGGAACAGCTGCTCACAGCCGAACTGTGACTATTGATAACATTAGAACCGCGAAACATCAAAACGACTTTTTCAATAGAACCGCGATAAAATGGAACGCCTTACCATCGGTCGTCTTTCCCTGCAAATTTAACATACAATCCTTTAAAACTAATGTCCATAAATACCTGAAAACCAATCCTTTAAATTCCAATGCGAATTGACATGGTAGCATAGGCTATTCATAGGTCTACTTTAAGTTATAAAGCCTAAACATGTCAATCATTAAAATAAAAAAAAAAAACTGGATGACTATTAAAGTTTTCTCTAATCAATAAAATATTTATTTTAAAATTCTCTCTAATTATTAAGCGAGCTGTTCAATTAGCTATTCACCATTAATTCCTCTTTATAAAATAAGTAAATAAAAAATTAATTATATAAATTCCGCCAAAACATTTTATTCAAAATATTTACTAATTAAATACATAATGTAAAACATGAAATTTAGTTAAATTATAATAACATGGGGAAAAAACATAATTAAAATAAACAGGATTTCGTTAATAAATTATGTTATCATTAGAAAAATTAGAAATGAAAAGAAAAGAAAAAAAAAAACAGACCAAGATTTATATACTAAACTTATAACAGGGTGTTATATTATATTAATTAAATATTTATCCACAATGGAATAATATTAGATTAAAAAGTGAATTTTATGTTTACATTTATGTTTGGCATTATTTTACCGGCTCACCTTAAATTCGGTTAAGTATGTAAGTAAATGTTTAATCGTTTTATAGGGTTGCGACGTTATATTAATTAATATTATTATGCTCATGAGGAAAATACAGTTTTTTGTAGGGGTTTTACAACATTATATACATTTTAATTAAAATAATTAAAAATAAATTACAGGAAAAGACATTTTTTTGTTTACAAAAAATATTAAATAAATAAAAATTCATGTCAAATTAAATCATTTGATTGTCTCAACAGCTAACTAACATAATTAATTCACAAGATTACTTAATCGCTTTTATTTATTTGTTAAACTATAAAAAAAACTTCCTTAAAACATTTTTTCTTTTCCAATTAATACCAATAAGAAAAATAGTTACTTTAATTGCGTTACATTTAAAATAAAGGTAAATCATGCAAAGTGAACCTATTTGGATTTAACAATACGATTATTGTATGTGTTTTGCAAATGAGTTTAGGTGGAAACTTTTCTCATTTAATGTCCGTAACGCAATGATAACGCATGAATAACAAGCGTTATAAAAACATATTTGTTTTATTTATATATAGAATCGGGAAATGTAATAAATCCTTTAACACTTCAAACGAAATTTTTGCAATTAATAAAACAGTTTTGATGGTCGTACATTTTTCTACAAAAAAAAGAAGAAAAAAGTAGAATTAACTAATGAATAAAACATCCGCAGTTTGATTCTTTTATACAATACAGTGATTTCAGAATAATAATAATAATAACAGAAAATGAGCTTTATTTCTACTTAATTTGTTTTTCTATTCATCGTAAGATGCCAACTTGCTAATAATACAATAACGTCAACAAGTACATATCTACATTGGTTTTGGAATAAAATTGTTATCAATTAAAATTTAATAAATTCTTATCTTATTATACTAATTACTTATTAAACATATTGTTTTAGACTAATTTTATATTTTTCTCGATTAAATTTAAGTCAATTTACGTGAGGATAACTTAAGAAATGTCATTTAAAAATGAAATTAATAACAAATAACCGCAAAACACCCTTAATTTTTACGTATTTACATTAAAAATTAAAACAAAAAAAACAATTCAAAGTGACATATTCTACGTTTTCCTTACGTTGATTGTGCTTAAACCATTAATGGCACGTTCTGTTGAACTATTTCTCTGTTTTTTGACAAATAAAAACATTTCGCTAGGCACAACAAGCTTAAACAATATTTCCTATTTATACTACACATTATCTTGACATATCATAAATCCAGAAAATTTATTATTTCTATAATAAAAAAAAAAACCTTTAATAAATAAATATAAATTGCTTTAACATTTTACTTTACACCTTGTTAAATAAAAAATAAAATAAAAATAATAATAATGAACTGTAACGACAGCAACAAAACAAACAATGACGTCATTAAATTAAATAATAAATTATTTATTTATAACAAAAAAAATATATGAGGAGGAAAATGAATAATTTTATTATTGTTAAAAAATATTTGGAGAATTTTTATTTTTTTTTTTATAATTCTAATTAAATAAATAAATAATTTAAATTTATTTATTATATTTTTTTTTTTCAAACATAAAACTGATGATTAACATATTGCTAATATAGTATACATACACGTCTACGTTTTTTTAATTTTTTATTCTCTTTAACAAATATTCACACACATTTTTTTGTATTATTATTTGTATTTATCCGTCATCATTCAAATTAAATATAATTCCTTAATAATATGCTTTAACAGAAAAAAAAATGTTTATAAATATTTTAATTAAAGAAAACAATTCAAATATAATTAATTAATTAATTTTGTATGATAAAATAACAAGATTAACATATTTAAACACCCTTTTGTTATAGTGAAAACATTTCATAAAACGTGATTCATAATTAAACTATGATCATCCAAGCAACAGTGGAAAAAACATCAATAGTCAAGTCAAAGTGGAATTTTTTTTGTCGCTTTGATTTTTTTTTGTATTGTATTGGGAGCGGCTTATTATTTTTTTTTTATTTCATTAACTATTAAACAATTCTGATAAATTCCGTATTTTTTTTTTCTAGCGAAAAAAGATTCACAAAATTTTATGTTATTTATGTTGAAATTAAAAACTAAACACATTACATGCGCACCATTTTTTTTTCTCTTATTATTATTATTATTATTATTATTTTTACCGTGTGAAATTTATTTTTATTATTATTATTATTAAATTAAAGAAAAAAAAAATTATAATTTATTAATAAACACAATAGACGAGATTTTTAATTATTTAAAAAAATTAAATAAAATAAAATAAATAAATGACTAAAGGCGTTGTCTAGGCTTTGTAATTTTTTTTCTTTTTCATTAAAAAAAAATTATTTTGTTTTTAAGAATGAAACACTGCACTTACACTTGTTTGTTTTTTTTATGTTTATTAATTATTTATAATAACAATTTATTATTTATTATTATTATATTTCTATTTTGTTGTAAATTTATCAATATATTTATTTATATATTCACAAGAAATAACAAAAAAAAGTTCTATCAAAAAAAAAAAAAAATTTTTTTTTAATTAAACAAAAATAAAATAACATAAATCCCGCAACGCAATCTTCTTCTTATTAATGTCAAACTATAAATGACAGATGAAATGGTGGAAATATTTTGTTGTATTTCGGTTAAAAAAAATATCTCTATATTGACTAGTGCGCCACGTAATGGGGACGCTTTAATTAAATTATACAATATTAGTGCTGCCATTGCATAACTACAATAAAAAAAAATTAATTATAATTAACGAATAAATTTTATTTTTATAAGAAAAATAATTAATAAAACAATGAAAAATTAATAAAAAATTAAATATTTATTTAGTTTCTAAAGTAACAAGATCTCTTGCTATTTGAAATGAACCAATTAATGATGATAATTGCGGTTTTTCGGTACAACCAGCAGCTAAACGTTGTTCAATATCAGCCAATTTTATGACCAGCTTACACATTACTCTTGGTGGTAATTCCACTTAAAACAAAGATAAAATAATTAATTTATATTTAATAAACAATTAAATAATACATACTTCTCTGTACGTATAAATGAACTTCTGTTAAAATATCATTCAATGCTAATCCTTTTGCTATTTTTAAATTTTGAATGTCTAAACAGAACATAAAATTAAGGTAAATTCTTTATGAAATGGATAAAATAAATAATTTTTATAATAAAAAGGATACTATCGTATGTTTCACTAAAACTTTCAACATTCAATAACCAATTAACAATATTTTTAATATCAGTTTTCAGTGGATGACCAACACATGTATAAACCTTAAATAGAAAAGAATTATTTAATAACTATCCCATTGTATAAAACAATTATTTACATTTTCTTCTGTAACATTTTTAAAAGCCATCCATGTACTTTGCAAGACATTTATAACTTTTCTCATATCACCACCAGAAAGTGTCATTAATGCCTGTTTACCATCTTCTGATACTTTTAATCTATAATAAATTCCATAAAATAATTACATTAGAATTAAATTCATTTAGCTTACTCTTCTTGTTCAATAACATAATCCAAACGAGGTAAAATTTGTTCAGCTAATAGTGGTGCAAAACGAAAACGAGTACAACGTGATTGTAGTGCCGGAATTATTTTACTTAAATAATTACAAATAATACAAAACCGAACATTATCGGTATACTTTTCAATAACTAAAAACATTATAAATCAATTAATTTATATTTTTTTAAAAAACGTTTTGATTTTAGCATTTAATATTACTTCTTCTAAGTGCATTTTGTGCATCATTTGTCATAGCGTCTGCTTCATCTAGAATAATCAATTTAAAACCTCCACGGAATATAGTACGCGTTGATGCAAAATTTAATATTTGTCCACGCACAACATTTATGCCACGATCATCTGATGCGTTCAATTCAAGCACCTGTAACCAAATAGTTCTACAATTAATCCTTGAAAATTCATTTATTATCATCACAAACCATTGAATTAAATTGTGTCGGTGTATAAAGTTGTTTTGCACAAGCCAAAATTGTACTTGTTTTACCCGTACCTGGTGGACCGTAAAATAACAAATGTGGCAATTGATTTTCATTTATAAATTTATTAACTGAAAAATAATAAAAAAAAATGTTTATAAATTTCTCTAAAATAAATCATTTTTAATTTACTTGTTGATATTATTTCTGCATGAGAGATCAAATCATCTAATTTTGCCGGACGATATTTTTCGACCCTAAATTAAATCGTTTTCATCAATATTAGATTACAGATAAATAAAAACATATTTTTATATAATTATAACAAACCATGGTAAGTTTTTTTGTTCACCAATCATTTTTAATTATTTAATTAATGATTCTTACACAAATTTTACTCTGTTGATTAAGGTTATGTTTTAAAAACTAAAACAATTTGTCAAAATTGAATAAAATAAAATTGCGCCAATCGAATTCTGAAACAGTGACATCTGTTTGTTTAAAATAAAAAACAAAATTTAAATTTATCAAATTTTTATTCAATAATTATTTGTCTTTTTTGTAATTAATTAATTAATTAATAAAACCACCAGTAAAAAAAGTGACCATTACCACATAATTATAATATAAATAACAACTTTATGTAAAGGCTATTACAACTTTGCTTTTTTCTCCTGTTTTGCCTTAAATGCTATCATTTTGTTAAGAACAGCGTGAGCTTCGTCATAATATGGATTGGTTTCGTTTTTAACACGATCCATCCATGCTTTCATGTTAGGGCGTCCTTCACAAGGATCATATAATCCCATTCCTAGCAAAAAATATTTTTTAACAAGTGTTTATTTAAACTTTTAAAAGAATATATACTCGGTTGTTCAATTTCACATGCAGCAAAAATATCAGCAACAGAAATATCGTCACCAGTTAAAAATTTATTGGATGAGCCAAGCCAGATATTTTCAACAACATCTAAAGCAACTTCCATACGCTCTTGTGATGATTCAACACGTTTTGGATTAATTGTTTGTCCCATCAATGGTAATAACCATGTTAATTGGAAAAATACAGCACAATTTGCACGTATTGTTATGTGTTGCCACTCCAAAAACTCATCAACACGAATTCTTTTAAGAAGATCTTTAGGATACCAGTGATCTGCATATTTATACTGATTTTTACCATCAACGTATTTTACAATAGCAACACTTTCAGATAATTTAAAGCCATTATCAATTATACAAGGGACTTTTTTGAAACGATTAATATTTTGTTCATATTCATCAGTTAAATGTTCACCTAAAATTAAATATTAATTAAAAACATTTTATAATTGTCATCTATCTGATTAGATTACCTTTTCTTAAAGCAACAGGTACAGCTTCAAATGGTATTCCAGCTGATTTAAAAAATATATACAAAGCTCTTGAAGGTTGTGATAGAAAATCAAAATAATATTTAAATGGTGCACTCATTTTGCTTTTTCTTTACTTATTTAAATAATTATTAATTAATTTTATTTAACTTGATTTTACTTTAAGTTTGTTTAAAATGAACTAGAAAAATTGTAATTCCTATCAGAGAATTATAAGAAAACAAAATCTAATTATATAACAGATAATAACTAAACAATATTATTTAATAATTAACTGTTGGCACAAAACGCAATGATATTATATTATTTAAGATAAGGTTTATCATTATTTATTATTTACATATTTCGCATTAATAGCGAATTGATTACAAATTTGACATATTTATATTCACCACAAAACAGTTAATTCAACCGATTGTTGACAATCCAATTAAACGTTTTATGCAACCATGTGTTTTTGACGTTTTAATTCTGTTTATATAAAATTATTTCACAATAGTTAAAATTTTCATTATTTTTCTAAACATGTTACGATTACAATATAATTTAATTAATATAAATAAACGTTTTATAAGTCGTAATTCTAAAATAGTTGACGAAATAATACGTGTTGATCATGCTGGTGAATTGGGTGCTGATAGAATTTATGCTGGACAAATGTCTGTTCTAGGTTAAACAGTTTTCAGATTTATCTTTAAAAACACAGTTAAATAATAAGATTTAATAATTTTAGGTAATGGGCCCATGGGACCAACAATAAAACATATGTGGGAACAAGAAAAAGAACATCGAGCCAAATTTGAAAAGTTAATAAACGAATATCGCGTCAGACCAACAGTATTAACCCCAATCTGGCATATAGCTGGTTTTGCTTTAGGAGCTGGTAAATACATAAATAATTTATGGAATTAAAAAAATATAAAAAATATTGATTACTTATTTTAGGTACAGCATTATTGGGTGAAAAAGCAGCAATGGCATGTACTGTTGCAGTTGAAACAGTAATTGTTGAACACTACAATGATCAACTTCGAAAATTAATGGAAACACCAGATGTTGATAAAGTAAATAAAAGTTAATTCATTTAAATTTAAAATTAATAATATGATTCTTCTATTTAAATAGAAACTTTTAGAAACAATAACAAAATTTCGTGATGAAGAACAGGAACATCATGATACTGGTATTAATTGTGGTGCTGAACAAGCACCATTTTATAATGCAATAACCGAAATAATAAAATTAGGCTGTAAAACAGCAATTAATATATCAAAAGTTATATAAATGTGTAATACAATTAATTATGTAGTTTTAAGTTTAATTAAAAATGAAAATAAAATATATTTATATATGTTTATAATTTAATTTAATATTGGTATAAAACGATAATTTTTTGATATTTCTGTAATACTATCCTTTAGAACACCATCAAGTAATGCTATAATTGTGCTGAATATAAAAAATAATAAAGAAATTTATTAATTAATTTAAAATTAAATCTAAATTATATAAAATACATACAGTTTATCTGGTTTATCTAGAATAATATTATTTTCATTTAAATAATCAACTAGTTCTTCGTAACTAGGTTGCACCTTTTTATTATTCGTAACATAATATTGAAATTTTTCATTAAATATTGTTTTCCTATGGCATTAAATAAAAATTTATTTATTGTTAATCTATTATAATGATTATAATATTATTGTTTAAAGTTACCATAATATCTTATCAATAAAATTACGATCAAGATAATTATTATTAATTTGTAAATTCGTTTTACATACACATAGACACTCACGACAAGGATTTAATTCTAATTGCTCAGTCATTGTTAACGCTTTATCAATTATAAATGATGATATTATATTTATATTTACATTTATAATAATTGTTTTATAATATTCTGCTCGTGATTTTACATCTACTGGATGCTAAAAAAATTTACATTTTAATTAGAAATTCAGTTTTACTAATGACTTTCTGGTAAAATTTTACCTTTTCATAATAACCTTCGTCTGTATATTCAAAATAACCATCGGCTGGTTTTATTTTTTTATGATATTTTAAATCATATTTATAAATTAAACATTTTACATTAATATTATTAAATAAACCAATATTACCCTCTGATGATATTGATAACATTATTAATTTTGTATGTTTTGATTTTAATAGACCACATTCAGGTTTTGCAATTATATCATAATATTTCTCTAATGTATTTCGTATAATATTAAAACGAATACTAAAATCAGTTGTATTATTAAGAATAAATATTTTTTCAATATATGATGATTGTTTTATATAAACAGATACATAATTTGGATAAATTGTTAGCGGTGATTGTAAACAATTAATATCATAAATTGGTGATAAATTCTTTGGTAATAAATCAACATTTAAAACACCTTTTGCATTTATTATTATAGTTTCAAATTGTTCTTCAGTATTTTCAATTTGTATTTGAAACTAAAATTAAAAAAAAAATATTAATATACAAAGCGAATAATAAACGTTTTAAAACCTCATAATCTTTGATTTCATCTGGTTGGAATTGGACAAGAAGAGGTGAAGATTCATTGCTTGGTATAAATATATTATTATTAAGAATTTTTATATTATTATCAATGCAATTTATTGTTAAATAAATAACTTCCATTAATGAATTATAAAACCAAATAGGTTGTATTGGTGGATAGACATCTGATATAGCAACAGGCATTATTTCATTACTTACAATAAATGTTGGTAAATTAAATTGGTAAGCTTTTAGTGAGACAGTAATTTCTATGGATGTTTCATTTATGCTGTTATAAATAAAGATTATTATTAGCTTTATCCAATATTATATATATTTTTATTACTTTAATACGAAAATTAATTCATGTTCGCCTGCCATACAGTATTGTACTTCCATTGTTAATATTTCTGTTGTATTTTCCTTAATTGAACAACTATTTAAATTTATTGTCACAATTTGACGATGATCACAATCATAAACATTTTTATATAAATTAAAATTAACTTGTTTTAATACTTGTTTACAATCACAATTCTTTTTACGTTTAATATTCCAACATAATTCATTTTTTTTTGTTAAATTTTTAATATGAAATAAAATTGTAGTTTTTTTCTCATTTACATGCATATCCGGTAAACACATTTTTATCTTTGGTTCATCTAGTTCTTTAACTGTAAGTATTTCTCTATTAAATCTAAAAAAAAAAAAACGGAAAAGGGAAAAATGTTGGATTTGTATTAATTTTTTATTAATTAGTTTTAACTGATTAATATTAAGCGATTTCCAATAATAATCCTTTAATAAAGGAGCATTATCAATATTTATATTTTCTATAACTATTGGACAGCATAGATTTTCAATTTCATCTTCTAGAAAATTCATTTTTTATATTTCTACTCAGAAAACAAATATTGTATTAAGAAACAAAAAATAAAAATTAATTAAATAATTTTCAAATTTTAATCAGTTTTTGTTTAAAAATAAACATTTATAATCACCACAAAAAAAAGGCGGCCCGGTATTTTGTGTTGTTTATTATTGTGACGTTTATTGCGGTGACTAAAACGGAATGTCAAAAATGGCGGTGTAAAGTATTCACAGTTCGCGCGGCATGTGGTTAATTTTTTTTTGAATACTAAATAAATTGTAAAAAATAAACAAATTAGTTATTCTAATTAAATTAAAGTTTTTTTTAGTATTTTTATTATTAATTAACATTATGATATCACTTGTTGATCAATTTAGTTTGTTATTGTTAATATCAACAATTATTGGGGTGGCTACCATAACCTCAATTAATTTATATTTTAATATAAGGTATTTTATATTAATATTTATAATTTAAATAATTGCGTAATCAAATCATTTGTAATATTTATTTTTATAGAAAAAGATTTCCAAAGACTGTAAATTGTTGGTTTTGTAATGTAAATACTCGTGTGCCATATGAACGCGCAAATAGCTGGGATTGTCCTTTATGCGAACAGTACAATGGCTTCACAAAGGTACATTTTCATTAAAAACATACATTAAAAAAATTAAACTAATGTATTTTATATTTAATAATAGGAAGGAGATTATAATAAAGAAATTCCTGGCCAAAGAAATTCAAAATTAAATTCATCAAAAAATAGTTGCTTAAGTGAAGAAAATTTTGATGTACTTAGTAATAAAGGACGCTGTAATAATGGTTTATGTTCCTTGTGCAATAGAAATCAACAAATTAAGATACAACAACTTGCCACATTTGTACCAAATAATGAGGAGGAATATGATGAGGAAATTGAGGAATATACGTAAGTGGAGTGGTCTTTCAAAATACAATTTTATCTTTAATTTAATTGAATTAATTTAAAAAAATAGAAAACAACTCGAGAAAATTTATCGCTTATGTCCCCGATGTGAAAGAGTTGTGAAAAGGACATTAAATAAAGTAAAAAGTAATATTTTAGGCTCAAAATTAGCACAATTAAAAAAATTCCACACAAATCTATCAAAGGACATAACAAAAAATAAATATTTCTCAATAACATTTATCGTTTCCTTATTAATTATATTATCAATAATAAATTTAATAATTATTATCAATAAAATCAAATTTATAAATTTTAATGAATTTTTTAATTATAATTTTCTATCATATTTTAATTTTTTGATAAATATTTATCAGAAAATTTTTTATGAATTAATACAAGAAAATTTAAAATATTTTAATGAGATTTTAAAAAATTATGATTTTTATTTTATAACAAATTTATTTGGTATAATTTTAACAATATCATTAATAATAATTAATGATTTATATAAAACACAACAATTAATAACTATATTATTATGGAATATTAATTTAGGTGTACCAATAATTGAGAAATATTTTATTACTTATATTAATTTGCTATATTTTGATTTCGTTAAGGTATGCCATATGAAACAATGAAATTTTTTCTTTGATTATAATGATTTTTTTTCTTGTTTTAGATCTTAATTGGAGTCTTGATAATTTTTTCCTCATTTAAATGTTTAAAGTGGCTAAATATGTCTTTAAAAAATAATACAAACAATAGTAATAATAAATTGAATGATAGCTTTCATCGTATTTATACAAATAATGTGTTGGATATATCAGCAGATGAGGAGGACGATGATGATGATGATTTTAGTGATATTAGTGATAACTTAAATAAAACGTATAATACAACAAAATCAATAAGTCCATCTGTGTTTACACCGTCAACATTATTAAGTCATATCGGTCCATCAATATCAGAACCATATTATAATAACAATAATAATTATTTTAGAACAATTAATAATATACCATTTGAACAACAGAAAAATAATTTGTCATATAATTTATATAATAATGCTAGTAATAGTAATAATGGTGATAATATACCAGATGATTTCCAAAGTGGTATCACAAGTTTAACACTAAATGAAAGTCTTCTAAATCATCGTAAAACATTATTGAATGAAAATGTGCAAATGAATCGTCGTGATAACATATTAACACCATCAAAATTATTTATAAAACAAACAAATAATTGTATATCACCAATAAAACAACAAACATCTTGGTTAGCTGGTGGTTATTGGAATAGTAATAATAATAATATAATTAATAATACAACAATACCACAAATATCACCAAATAATAAAAGTTTAAATATTGATTTTTGTCCAATTATGTCACGTACATCATCACAAAGTTCAGGTTTTGAATCACAAACAAGTTCAAATAATTTTAATTTAAATAAAACATCAACATTAAATCATTTAAATAATAATAATAATTTACATTTACAAATGAATAATTCACGTGAAAGTTCAATTTGTGGTGATATAGATAGATCATCGGTAATATCAGAGCCAGCATTTTATTTATCACAAACAAATAATAATATTAAAATGAATACAAAAGTTATAAATAATAGAAAAATAAATACAGTTTATCCAATATTACAGCATACAAATAGTTATCCGGTGATGCAATCACCATCATATATGCAGCATAATCAACAACGTTTCGGTGATAATAATTTTCATAATACAGCATTTAATTTTAAAAAGTTATCATCAAATTTGCCTCACATTGAAAAGGGTTCATTATTAAAAGATTGGAACAATAAAACTATTGATTTCATTAATATGAATGCTAAGGATAAAGTTGACTAAAACGGTTAACACAATTAGACTAATTATTGTGATCGAAAATAAACCGATAAAGCTCGAAATATTACTGCCATTTTGTTCGCTTTTTTAGTTTAAAATGTTTTGGTACAAAATTATGTTTTAATAAAATAAGCCAAACATTTGTTAATTGATTTAATTATGAAATTATTAAATTAAGTTTTTTTTATAGAGTTTAAATAAATATTTTAATGACCGGTCATTATGTTTCTTTATGAAAATAATTTTAATTAATTAAAGGTTAATACAGATTATATACAGAAAAACAAACTGCCAGAAATAATTTAAGTAAAATTAATTAAATAATTGTTCATATATATTTTTTTTTTGGATTATTGTGAAAAGATAGTTTAAGGATTTGTGTTTAAGATGTTTTGTTGTTGTTTTTTGTTTTCTGTTTTTTTTTTGTTTTGTGATGGAATTAAAGGAAAGAAAAAATATTGTATATACTACTATTTAAGTAACTTATTTTAATTGTATAATTTTTTAAAAATAAAAATAAATCTAATATAAAAATATTA
Source organism: Ptychoptera albimana (assembly GCA_961205885.1). Taxonomy (NCBI): domain Eukaryota; kingdom Metazoa; phylum Arthropoda; class Insecta; order Diptera; family Ptychopteridae; genus Ptychoptera; species Ptychoptera albimana. Next base: position 19,385,121 of record OY540802.1, read on the forward strand.
AAAAATATTATTCCTTGTTAATAATTTACACAAACTATTTCAACATCAGGAACAGTTAATATTTGTTTATTCCTTGGTTTAAAATTAGCTAATTTTAAATTCGCTTTTAATGTTTTTGATGAGTAATGTCTACAATATAAAAATAAAATTTGAATTAAAAGAGAAGGCAACGACAAAAAAAAAAGAAAATACTTTGGTGTAGCTCTACGATCAGTAAACTTTGATAAAGCTGAATATTCTGGACATCTATAACTATCTTTATATAATGTATAAATACTTGTGCATTGCTCCTTGTTCTTAAGACATTTATACCAATTATTCAATCCGAAATGTGTTAAGTTTCCCTGTAAATTTAATTAAATAATTGAAAGAAAAATCCTTTTTTGTTTTAGTGTGAAAATTACATAAGATGTCATCAAGTCTGGTTGTGGTTCATATTTTCCTGTACCCGTACGATATTTTCTTAATAACGGTCCACAAACATCTTTTACTAAATGTTTGTAAACTAAATCTGTTGTTGTCGTCATATTTTCTATAAACTCATCACTATCAATAAGACAACCTTTTATTTTACGTCCCTAATTAACGTTTTTTATTTTTATTAATAATAATTATTATAATAGTATATATTATTATAATAACAACAACAGTAATTTTGCATTACATTTTCCTTATCATTATGTTTCCGTTCTAAATTGGTGTTTAAACAGTCACATCGCTTTGGTAAGTATTGAACTTTATATTCCGATTTATATGACGGTTTGCATATATTATCTTCATCGGCAGCTCTTCTTTCAAACCAATTACCAATTAGAACTTCTTTTTTGTACCTCTGAAACAATAAAAAAAATTTTTTTTAAATTTATATTACTTAACGTATTTACGAATGGAAGATATTTACATTGGCTAGTTTAACGTCCAGAAATGTATCTTTTAAATCCATGACTATTTTGTGTAAAAATTTAAATAAAAAATTTGAAAATATCTAAAAATAAAAACCGGAAATTAAATCCAACATTAATGTTTCCAAAATAAAAAAAAAATAAATAAATGAAAAAAAACATTTGCTATTTGCACAAAAAAAAATTGCATAGCGAAAAAACATAAAATCAACGCATGCGTTGTTTTTAAGAGAATAGTGTATTTATGTTTTCTATGTTGGCCGCACCGTTGTAATGACATATTAAAAAATAAAAAGAAAGAAAAAAAAATAGTTTCATTTATACAATACAAAAGAAAACACCTGTCAAATTTATGCCATTGAGAATTATTATTAATAGTTAATTTATTTTCTAATAGAATATTTAATGTGTAAATTTGTTAATTTTTATTAAAAAAAAAAATTCCTAATTATTATAATTAAAGTGATATATATTAACAAGAATTCTATAACTTTTTTTTTCTTTTTCTTAAGTGAAATTTTTCTTACTTTTACTAGTTAATTAAATAATATTTAATAGTTGCATGACGTCACAGTGTATTTAATAGTTTTCGCAAAAATAAACTTTATATTTTCGTATGATATTAACAAAATAAAAAAAAATACGCATTAATTGTTTTAATAATACAAAAGAGACAAAAGTTATTGTGATAAAGGTTTTTTTTAATGTTATTAATGTGAAAAAAATAAAAGAAACAATTAAAGGAAAATATATAATTGAAAATGACACATAAACAATATTAATAAATCAATAAAAAAAAAAAAAAATAATAATAATAATGATAATGTTGAAAATAAAAAGAAATTTAATATAAATAAACAGAAAAGAAAAAAAATTCTTTTTGTACTGCAGTAATGTAATGCAATGCTAGTTGCCGTCTTATCGGCGCCAAACAAAGGCGTTTTTTTATTTTATAATTTTATACCGGTGAACGAACTTTTCACCCAATTCTATTACCACCCCATATAAAGTTTTTAAAAACCGATTATTTCCTTCTTTTGTAATTATTTTTTTTTGTTTTTTCGTTTTTTTTAACAATTTCGTCCTAAATAAATAATGGATGAAACTGATAATAAAGAGGAAATATTTGAAAATCCAATAGTAACCGAAGTGGTAATAAATGAGAATGTTAATCAAAATAATGATGATCAGAAAGAGGAGCAGGAAGAAAAAGATAATCTAAAATTATTAAATGAAATTACTGTGAATAATTATGCGAGTGTATCTAGTCATAATGAGGAAAAAATATCAAGTGTAATGGAAGTTAATAATGTGGAAAAACAACAAGAAGATGAGAAAAAAAAAATTAATTTATTAAATGAAAATGGTAAATAATTTTAATTAATTAATTTTACGTTTTATATTTAATTTTTTTTTTTTTATGCATTTAAATCAGCAAAACAGCGATTAGATTAAATTTTATGAATGAATGAGAATTTTTTTTTAATTTTTTTTTATTTTTTTTTCGTTTTATTTTGTTGTTCTTTATTATCAGGGATTAATAACAATTTGTTTGCTAAGCTTGTACTTTATTACATTACCCTGATTGTTTATGGTCGGTTTTTACAATTTTTAAGTTAAAAAAAATAATAATAAATTTATCTCTAATTTTAATATATTTGCTGTTATGTAACAACGTAGCCGTGGTACTTTAATTATTTTTGGGTTTTTTTTTACTTTACTCTACCATTATTTGCATGGAAACATATTTTTTATGCCAATTTTATATTCTTTAGCTTTTATTGTAAAATTATTCAAATGGTGTGCTTTTAAGCGAAATAAGTAAACTTTGTCGCCCTTAATTTTGTGCCAACAATTTTTGTTTTAAACAATTGAGTTGTTAACCTAATAATAATAATAATAAGAAGAAGAATAATTTATTTCACTAATCTGGAACATGCAATAATTTTTAATTAAACATTAAAAGTTAAGGATTTTTTTTTTATTATTATTTAATTAGTTAATAGAAGCTAGACTGACCTATGTAAATGTTTTCTTTATTAAAAATGATTTATTTGTTGTTACGCCTTTGAAAAAAGTGTGGATTTGTAGGAGGTCATAGGATACTGTTATAAATGAGTGTCTTCAGTGGCGTCAGTTAATTTGGTATCACTCAGGTTTATCAATGGTTGTCTATTATTATCAAGAAAATACTAAAAAAGGGTTCTTTAATGAGTATATAAAAAGAAAAAACAATTTTTTGTTCAATGGGACCACCAAATTAAAGTTCCGAAATCAGAGCTTAAAAGCAATTTTTCCTTCAAAAACACTGAATAGTAAATTGAACGCAGAAGTCTCAAATTTTGATTTTATTATTTGAATAATCCAGATAAAATTTCCAGATTTCCAGATAAAATGAAGAAAGAAATTCCTGAAAATAATATCGTGACGAAGAAGATCTTGTAGAAAGTCAGCATGTGAAATCAATGCGTACGCTAAAGAGCTCTAAATTTCAATCTAATTTCACCTTTTTTTATTAATTAAAATGCAAAGTTGAGTTGCTTAGTGAAATTTGTTATTTTCTACCTTGATGCAACCCTCTTAACGTGCAGTGCGCACTACTTGCACCCACATTGCCACGCTACTGATTGCCTTTTGTGTACTCTAGACGTGCTCTAAAGTTAACGCTTGCTACAAAGTTTTCAGTCTTAAAACTTTTATGTATTTTAAAGTTTTACGACAATGTCGTTTAAGTGTTTCTATTTTTATTTTAACTTTTTTTTTTTTTTTTTTTATTGATTTCATGTTTTAAAAATAGAACCCAAGAATAATGACCTTCTTTAAAACTCCTCATAACAATGTTGTTGATATTTTTATTTCATTTGTATAATAAAAAAAGCGTTTTCTGTTAAATTTTTATATTCAAAGTAGATTCCGATTATGTGAATTTCCGATGTTTTGTGACGTTTCTTGGGCGATGAGTCAATCTCTTTTATGATATCAGGATTATAACTCATCAAATCGTTTTAATCGCAGGGAAGAACATTTTGTGTTTCATGGTTTATCTTTTATTTTTAACGGTTGTAGTGCCGGAAGTTTTAGAAAAATATCCGTAACAATGATTAGGAACAGAATTTGAAACGGAAAATTTGTTTTGTTCCGGTTTAAGGATAGCTTCCTAATTTTCGTTTTAAGTCGGATTTGGTTGGTTTATTTGTGTAAAACTCTGTTGCAGTTCAAATTCATTTAAAATTATTATTTTACGCTATGATCAACTATCAACTATTGGTTAATGAATCTAATTGGTATCCGTTGTCAATAGGTATTTTATATTCAGGGTTCAGTAAAGTGATGATTAGTTTTCAATACTTAAATGTCAATTAAACAACAATTAATCTACCAATCATTTTTTTCCTCGAATAATTTTTTCACTAAGCGCAAGAATTCACAGGGCTATTGTGAGAATTTTTGGTCTTTTATTTTATAGCATTTATAGCTGAAATATTGACCTAAATGGAGGCTTAATGAAAATTAACTAATTTAATTGGTTGGCTTAGATTTCAAGTTAATTTCGATAAACATGCAAAAAAAAGAAAGATAGAAAATGTAGTTTCGGTTTCATTCTCTGATTATGTTTTAAAGTTTTTATTGTTTGTAACAAAATTTCCTAGGCTTAACCATATAATCTGTTAGATTTTACGAAAAATAATAATTTAATAATAATAGTGCTGTGCTGATAATAAAAACAAATAATTTTCCATTGAAATGCAAATGTAAACGCCAGATAATTTGTTCATTATTTTGATATTAGCCAATTATTATGCAAAGCTTTGTTCCTAAACTTTGTTTCGTTTTCATTGTGGTTTAATGTAATTAATATTTAGAAGAATTTATCACAAATTATATTCTCTGGAGCGTTTCATTTAGAATACAAATAAATTTTCTAAGTGCTCTGAAAAAATATTTTGATTACACGAAATAGAAAATTAATTATATTTTCAGATTTTACTAAAAACTATTTAAAAAGGCTCAAGAGCTTTAAAGTTTAATAAGAAAGTAGACAAAGTGTTGTAAAATTATGCTAACCCAAAAATTTCGAATAAATATTGAAAAGTATTTTTTAGGGAAAAAAAAAATATACTTTGTGTCTCATAATATTGGTTATCAAAGTGAATTAAGTATCTGTATTAGTATTATTATTTATAAACTTTATCTATTATCAAACTGGATTAACATAGTCGTAATCTTGATTGATTTTTTACAAATCTAGTTATTTGTGGATTTTCGCAAATGCTGATAGTAACTATGTAAATTAGGGCGATCTGATTCTTTGATAGTACGTTTTTATGTTAAATTAATTGATTTTCCTTGTCTGACGTCCAGTGTTATTAATTTTGATTACTAGATGTATTTATACCATTCATCTATCAATGTAAATTTAAATCTTCCTGTTTATTAATGATTTGGTGTTATTGGTTGGTTATTTAATGTTTTGTTAAAGGTACAAAATGATGCAATAGTTTGCTGCCAATAAAAATTAGATTTTGATTTATAAACGATAAAAACGATAATAAACTAGCAGATAGTAAACTAGCGCTACAAAGGCAGACTATCAACTCCGTTATTAATTAATTCGGAGAATAATTACCTTTTTAGAAGCTTGTGTTTATTGTCTGTTAAACATATATTACCTATATAAATTGCCCAATAGGAGCTTTATTTGTGTTTATTAACTCATGAAAAATTGAAAAAAAAAAAAAAATTAGTTTATGCCGTAAATATTATTACTAATGAAGTAACTAAATTTAATTGTTTTTTTATTATTAAATATGAGAAATAAATAATAAAAATTCTTTATACTAATTAATTAATATATTGTCATCGCCTGACTAATAAATTTAATTAATATAATTAGATAATTTATTTGTTTTTTTTTTTTTTTACTTTTATTTTGTGTAATTATTTATTTGTCTTTTTTTCTTTGTTATTTAGAAACTTTATTACAGCATACAGTAATTAATGATGGTAAATTAAATGAAAATACAAATAATGATATTAATATAGATAAAATAGTGATAAAAGATATAGAAAAATATAAAAATATACCAATAATAACTGAAAATACAGAAATACTTTCGAATATAACGACAGGAATATCATCATCAATTGTTACAGAAGCAACAATAATACCGACAACATCGAATATTATAAATATAAATTCTAGTCATAATAGTAATAGTATAAGTAATATTGATTCTTGTAGTAGTGAATCATCATCATTAACACCAAACTCGACAGGTGTTAGAAGAAAAGCAAAAATAAATTTAACAAATGAACAGGAAATTATTGTGAATGGTACTAAAAAGAAGGTACGTCCAAATGATTCCTTATCATCCCCAGGTGGTAATAGTTATATTGAGATATGGATGTCAAATGATCGTTATGCTGGTAATAAAACGTTACCAGGATCCTCATCAACGCCAACAACACCCTCATCAGGAATTATTGTAACAGCAGTACCAATACCAGATGCAATAATATCAACAACGGCATCATCAACGACAACAATAATTAATGATTCGGATGTTATAAATGGTGCACCGCCATTACCACCACGTAATGTTAATACTCCCATGACACAGTCACATCGTCCATTAGAACGTTCATGGCCACCAAAAATAACTAGACGTAACAAACCATTAGCTAATGAAGTATTCAGTTTTGATATAATTGATATCGATGAACAACAATTCATTGATGGTGATGTTGAACCATCACAACGTGTTGACTTTTTACCAGGCGAATTATTTATAAATCATCGACATTCAGCACATGAATTACCAATTAGAACAATTAAAACATTAGATGATTTTGTAAATGCGCCATTAGCAACGCCTGAAACTGATGGCAGCTTATCTGATACAATGTCACTAAAAACGAATAGTTTTAATACAAATACAAATAATAATAATAATATTAATTTACCAAGTGGTAGTAGATCTATTGATAACACAAATATTTTATTAAGTAATAATAGTAATAATAAGCAAAAAACAATGCAAATTAAATCAAAATTAGGTGATAATCGTAATCATAAATTAGTGAAAAGTCAAGATGAGATGTGTAGTAATGGTAATTATATGGGTGAATTAATTGGTGAATATATACCATTAAAATTACATAAACCCTTATCAAGACAATTATCAAATGGTAAAGCAAAATATCAGGCGAATAGTTTTTTAAATAATACGTCACCGTCGTCATCTACATCGCCGAATTTACACGGCACTGTATTTGAAAATGAGAATATTGAACCGCATAATAAACATTTTGCATTATGTCGGACATCATCATTAAGAACACGTAGTCCTCCCTCTGGTTCATCAACGCGGTCAGCGTCACCGTTAGAGATATTATCATCGCCGGAGGGTGCCGCATCTCCAATTGTACATCCAAAACCAATTCGTTCGCAACAGCAACGATTTTTAACTAGAGCTGGAGGTTCGGGTGGCTGTGGTAATTTAATATGTCCACCGACACCAACACATCATCCACGTCGATTACGACCTTTATCCGAGAATTTAGGACCGCCTGAATTACGATCACGCGATGTTTTCTCTCCAGAGACTGTTCCCTCACCCGAAATTCGACATGCTGACATTATACCACTAACTAATCGTTCGGATTATTTAAGAGCGTATGAAATACCACCACCGCCTCCTCCTCCATCACACATCGATAGTTTGGAGGATGATGAACCTGTTTTACGTCATTTAACAGGCGCACGATTGCCATCAATTCCAGAACGTGCTCGTATCGGTATATTACCGGAATCAGATGAACCATTACCACCGGCATGGGAAGCAAGAATGGATAGCCATGGACGAATTTTCTACATAGATCATACAACAAGATCGACTAGTTGGCAAAGACCTGGGGCTCATGGCGTTAGTGGTATTCCGCCTGGTGGGCGTGACCAACATCGACAACAATTAGATCGGAGGTTTGTAGTTATTGTGTTCTCTGAATTAACTGAATAATTAATTTTTTTATGAATTTTTATTTTTAGATATCAATCGATACGTCGAACCATAACTAGTGATCGACGTGATCCAAACTGGTTGGAACGGAATGATATAGATACCGTTATAAATAGTATAGTCAATAGTAATATTCCAATAAATAATAATAATAATGGTAGTGGGAGTAGCAATAATAATTTAGTTGCTAGTAGTAGCAGTAGTAGTGGCAATATAATAAATTTACCGAGTGGTACCAGGACATGTTTAACGTCATCATGCCATACAACACAAATACCACAATTACAATTACAACAATCATCACAACAACATTTATATCATCAGCAGCAGCAACAACAGCAACAGCATCTCCTTCAACAACAGCAACAAATTCATCTTCAGCAACAGCAACAACAGCAAATTCATCTTCAACAACAGCAACAAGCTTTGCTGCAGCAACAACAGCAACAATTGCATTTACAGCAACAGCAGCAACAGCAGCAGCAACAACAGCACCAACAACTATTAATACCACCTCAATTAGATCCACCATTCCAACAGCAAACAACAAATCAAGAACGAGAAGCTCACCCAGCATTAATAATGTTGTGTCGTCCTGATTTTTATTCAATGTTACATACAAATCAGGTAATCAGGACATTTTCCAATTATAACTCTTTTATTAATTAAAAATTAAATTTTATTGCAGGAAGCACTTATTGTTTACAATCGGAATGCCGCATTAAAGCATATGGTGTTACGGATAAGACGTGATCCATCATGCTTCTCCCGCTATCAATATAATAAGGATTTAGTAGCGTTAGTAAATTGTTTTGCATTTATAAATAAGGAGTTGCCATCTGGTTGGGAGACAAAACTTGATCAAAGTGGAAAGGTAAAGGAAACAAAATATTTTTTATCGAATTATTATTTAAGCAAATTTTTTGTTTTTTTATGATTTTCAGCAATTCTTTATTGATCACGCAAATCGTCGTACATCTTTTATGGATCCACGTGTACCATTGGATTGTCCTCGTATAAGACATCGTTCGGTACATCATCAGCAACAACAGGACTTAATTTTAGCTGATATGGCTCCAGCATTACCACCAAGACCACCACCATTACCTAGGCCAATATCAATGTCACCGGAAATCCCTATCGCATACAATGATAAAGTAGTTATGCCTTCTTAACATGAAATACCTAAAACTTATTTAAATTGTTTGTTTTGGTTCAGGTTGTTGCGTTCCTGAGACAACCAAATATTTTAGAAATTTTAAAGGAACGTCATGGACCAACCGCATGTTCACGATCGTTACGCGAAAAAATCAATGCCATACGTGTGGAAGGATTTACAGCATTAGAACGTTTAGGTCATGATTTACAATTAACACTTTTATTAAGGTAAGAAATTGATTATTTTTAAAATTAATTTAATCCTTAAGAGGTTTTCGAAAAAAAAAAAATGAATGGTTAAACGCCATCTATGATTTCAACAATCGATTATTTAGTGAATATACACGAAAAATGATTACAATATTGAATTTGTTGACTTAACCAAGTTAATCTATATATTTCCGACTTAAAAAATAAAAATATTTCATTATTGTATTTGAAAAACCTTGAAAAATATTCTTTTCTTTCTTTCAAGTTTCAATTCTTTATCATTTAATTTTTTTTTTTTTTTGCCCGTTTTTAACTAATTAATATTTTTTTGTTAAGTCGTTCGACTAGGTCAGTTTCTTGTTTGTTTATTTATTTTGAAATAATTTTTTTTTGTGAATTTTTACGTGAAAAATTATAGAAAACAGTTTTTATTTTTTTTGTTAAATTAGAACAACAGACTTATTTAACATCGTAATTAGGTAGAAATGTAAATTGAGCAGCAGGCAAGGTCGTTTTATGCCTTTATTTAATTTTAATTTTTTTATTTTTTATTACCATTATTTTTGCGGGTTTATTCAATTTAAAAAAAATATATTTTTTTCTGTTGTTTGTTAATCGTTTTGGGTATTTATTTTATTTATACAAAAGAAAAAAAATGTTGATAAAAAAAATTAATTTTGTTGCAAGTTTTGGTAATGTGTAACGATAATTATTAATTTTTTTTTTTTTTTTTTATTTACTTAAGTACAAGGCTTCCTCGTTTATTGGGTGTTTTTAATCAAATCTTATTTCGAAATTTGTACAAAAGATAATATTTTACTGATTCATTTATTGATTGATTGAAATATATCTAATTGTGCAATAAATGTTTCAAAAGTTTTTAATGAAATCAAGGGTTTGACAAATGATAGGAGCAGTAGAGCGACATTTGCCGTAATGTTATAAAATTCTTTAACAGACTTGGCTACAGTATGTTGTATGCGATTTATTTGTTTAATGAAATAAATTGCTTGGTCGTTGGTCTAAATAATTTTATTACTTTTAGGCTCTGTAGAATTTTATGTGGCATTCGTAATAGATGTAGATATGAAAAAATATTTGTTTAAAACCGATAAAAATGCAGATAAATCACCTGTATCTGACATTATATTTAAATGAACAAAATTTAATATTATAACTTAAGTTTTACCATTTGTAAGACAGATCTAATTTCCCAACTACACAGTGAGACTATTTAAGACAAGCATTAAATGTTGACTGTCTACACCAAGTTACAATTGATGAACAATTTTTTTTGTGCATCCATGTTGCGTATCAACATCTATAAGAAACAATTGTTCTTAAAAAAATTATTAAAATTTATTCAAATGAATAAATAATGTTAAAGAAAAAACAATCAGATGACCTTTAGAAAAAACGCGTAATCTTTTTCTAAACACGTGCTAATAAAATATGATTTTATAAAAATCATAATTAGATGCAATAAATAATAATTAATTCGTTGGTTGGAATACACATGACATGTAAGACAAAAAATTATAAATTCCCAGGTGTGCTAATTTTAATTCATTAAAACATTAAGTAAAACACGAGAAGGAAAAATAAATTATGTTAACGTTTTGGATGAAAATTGTTTAAAAAATTTGACGTGAAATTTTGTATAAAAATAAAGAAAGAAAGGCATTGGAATTAAAATTTAATTTTTTTTAATTGCCAAAAAAAGAAGTAAAACATACATCCTGTCCTGTTTAGTGTTTTAAATGTTTTGTATGTTTTTGCTTTCATTTAGTAATTAATGTTTGGTTAACCAAAAATAAAGAAGCAACAACAGAGCTAAATTCATTATTCTTTCAGATGGAAGCTAATAGTATTTTTGCAGTTTTGCATGTTTTTTCTGATGAGTTTTTTGTGTTTTTTTTTTAACTTAGTCTTTCACATCTTTTGTTCTATTTTCTAATTAAAGATCCATATATCACAATTAAACAAAGGCATAAAACTATTCGTTGAATGTTTGCAAACATCATACAACAAAATGCTTAAAATAGCAAGAAATTTCTCATTTTCAAATTCCATTTTTTGTTTTCTGTTTCTTTTTTTTTTATTTTAATTTATTTGAGTTTCATGAAATTAAAGTTTTTGTTGTAACAGCGATGAGAACCTTGAGTAGTATACGAATTGTCACCAAATACATCTGTCATACCGGTCTTAGACAGTTCCGTTGTACCAGCGATGCTAGAGAAAAATTAACGATTGATCTTGCATTAATGTTGTCAAAAGAATCAAAAGTGCATTAACGAAAGTTGACTTAAGCCATTATTACAATTTAACGTTAACTGACGAATAAATTTATCTAGCTGTTAGTGTGACGTATTTCTTATTATGTCTTGACTAACAGTTACGTAACCGGTGGATATCTGTTATCTTTAACACTTAGTGTAGGGAAAAGTTAAGATTAGATCCTTTGAGAAATACAACACCAATAATTATTAAACAAAATAAATGGCTAACATAAATGGATCATTTAGTTGCACATACCTCAACCACTGTACACTTTTATTATAAACATTATCTGTTATTCACGACAAGTGTGACTTTTTTTATATATCTCTCAGTCATTTTGACTTTGTAAACATTTTTTTTAAACAAAACAATGATTGTTTAGCTACCGGAAGTATTTCAAGAAAATTCATTTATTTTCAAACATGCATATTTATTTATAAATATTTTAAAGTATTTACTTGGTAAAAACTTATTAGCAAAATATTCCAAACAACAGGTAAAATACTTTTTAAAATATAAAATGAATATGAATGGATAAAAACATCACGAATTTACTTTTATTCTATTGATTTTTTAGGACCGTATTGTCTTGAACTGATAACTGTTTGAAAAGTTTATTTTTAAATACAAATGCATTTTTCATGATGTCTATAAACTGAAGTTATGAAGTAGCAAATGTTGCATGTAAAGACGATATTAGTTTAATTAGAAATTTGTATTAATATTTGGTTTTCATATTTTAAAATTATTAATTAATAATTTATTTAATTAAATAATCAATTCAGTAATTTGAATAGTTGGTATATTATTCCTTAAATAATCAGGAAATGAGGCAAGGTTATTTGTAATTAAAAGTGTGCTAGCGTTATTAATACAGCAGATGTTACTTTAATTTATTATTCCTTACTTGGGCTGGAATATTTTTTTTTTAGTTATTATTCAATAGAAATGACAAGAAGTTTATATTAATCCTGAATGTAAGTGAATTATAAGTTATTAGTGTTATAGTAATTTACATAATTAAAATTTTATTTAGATCATAAATCAATTTTTGTTACAATAAACGGGTTTTAGTAATCGTAATTATAATATTTTATCATTTTATTTTAAGGTTAAATTAATATTTGTTTTGCTTATCAAAAATAGGTGGATATTAACTGAATAATTACTATAGATAAGGTCATGACCTTATATTTAGAATAATGTCAACATTGTAACTACGTATGTTTTAGACAAGCATAGCGTTTCTAAACAACTCATTTTTCAAATTATAAAAATTTATTTTTAGTTAAATTGATATTTTTAACTTTTTTGATTTTATATCTCTTTGACATAATTTGAGCTTATTAAAATAAAAACAAACTTAACGGATCACAATTGTCAATTTTTTTATATTTAAAATTTAATGCCAAATATCATCAAAAATAAGTCAATAAAATTCTACAAAGATTTGAGTAAATTTCTGCGCTGTGTTTTTAGTGTTCAATTGCTTTTGACGCTTTAAAAATTTAAAAATAGTGCCGGAGCTCTGGACATAATTTTAGAATGGGTTCGTAAAACAATTTATTTAGTTTGAGGTGTTAAGCATGTCGTAACAGCCTGGTTTAATCACTGATCCAAGCAATTACTAAAAACTAAGTTATTTCCATTGATTATAACTTCTGAAATCTCGGTTTTTCAATATTAACTTTCTAAAGAAAATCTTGCCCATGACACATTAGTTGCGTTAATGAATAATAATTTATAATTTCTGACGTTTTTATAATACGTAAAAGGAACCAAGATTTATTCGTAACATATTGTTAAAAACACTTTGTATCGACTGTAAAATGTATTCATGCCTTAAAAGATATTTTAAAGCCAATTGTTTATCATTTAAATAAAAAAACAAGAAGATTTTTAAATTATAAAATTCTTTTGTTTTTTAATAAAAATAATTTATTTTTTTTACTAATTAATATTATTAATTATTAATAAAACAATTGTAAAATTAATTTATTCTCTAAGTATTATTGTAAATTTTTTTTTTAATTTTATAGATTTTAATCAATATTTAATGATTTTGGTTTCGGTTTTGTAATAAATAATTTTTTTTTATATCAGTATTTATAGTCGCAAATCATGAAAATAGTCAACCGTATAACTAAATAAAGTATAATAATAAAAATAAAAAATGATTTTAAGTGGTTTGTGTGTTATATCCGTTCGATTTGTGGTTATTCTGTGGCTTTTATTTCCTAATATTTAAATAGTTGAACTGGTGAGATTCATATAGTTTTCCCTTGTGTAAAAAACAATTATGGAAAATATTAATCTTTATTGAGATTAATCGTTATTTGTGGTATTATGTTAGAAGTGTAACAATGTAAATAAATTTTTTATTGTTTTATTAAAATCAGAGGTGTATTTCTCATACTCAAACTTTTCTCTATCTCAACACCTGTGAACCGATAAACAGTTTGATATTTCTTTAGATGAACATTGCAATGTATCGTCACTGATATTCCTAAGAATCTTTTTTATGATTCGGTGTATTAATTATATTTAAGGATCATTAAAGTATGCATTTTCCGTATTACTTTCGAACATAATCTAGTATAGCAAAGTGCGGCTATATAGAAATTATGGTTTTAAATTATAATTGTTATAACCACAAGTCAAGGTTACCTTTTTTGTAAATACTTTTTTCTATATTGTCACGATCTAGGGTTTGAGTTTTATTACGTCTTCAGGTTAAAAAGTTTTTCAGATAGAATTTAAAATTAGCTGAGGATATTTGTTTTTAAGATGAGTGCCTTAATTTTCAAAGAGAGTAATATTAGAAGATCCAGATTTTAACATTAATGGTTTTTTTTTTTTTTTTTTAATGCTAGTTAGAGGAAATTCATTCTTATTTTTTATCACAACGATGCGAATAAACTCCGAGTCTTGTACTTGATCGGTGATTGGAGATGAAATAACCAAGGCTAAAGATAAAATATTTTAAAGATATTCGATAAATAACAGTGGTTGTTAACATGATAGCTTTACACTACTAGTATAAAATATATTAAGAAAATTACGTGCTAATATAAATAGGTCAAAACACTTCTAATCACTTAATTCTTTAAAAAAAAAACTGAGCAAATTTATACAATTTAGATTTTAGAATAAAATTTATTTAATCGTTTTCATAATGCATATTCCCTTATAAACATGCAATAAGAAATTAAGTTTTATTTTCACCTTAGTACCTTGTTTAATTTTGCATAATAACAATTGAATTTTCAGTTCTAAATGAAGCATAAACAACATAACACTAAAATATGGATAACACGGTAAAAATATAACAAATTTGAATAATTGATTGAAAACTGCAATGATATATGAGTTTTAAAGGAAAAAATAACGCAGTTTGTTCATGTGTGCTGCTATCGTTTATTATGGTTTTTTTTAGTGCAAATTCCACAATGTTTTATAAATTAATTATTTTTTTTAAATCGTAGGTTTTGTTTGCTATATTTTCAATTATATAATTTAATTTATGTTTTTTTAATTGATTTTAAATTTGTTTTATTTTGATTAGAATTTTTCATATTTCTGTATTAAATTCTTTAATTTATTGCTAGTTTGAATACGTCACTTAATTTAATTAAAACTACATATTGTATATAGTATATAAGTCTGCTTTTTATATTTATAATATTAGTTATTAATTTAATTTTCTTAAAACAAATAAAAAAAATGTGCGAAAAATGAACAGTCGTCGTCGTTTACAATGTTTTTCATTTATTTATTTATTTAATTTAATTTAAATGAAATTAACAGCAAATAAAAATTAAATAAATTAATTTAAATAGCATGTGGGTGATTTATTCATATAAAAAAAAATATATTGAAATAATGGAGAAGAAAAAAATCTGTATTTGTTTGCAAATTGTTTCATTTTCAAATAAACTTGACTTAATTGATTAAATTTAAAACAAAACAAAAAAAAAAGAAATTTTTATATTTTTAGAGAATTTTGAACTTTTTGTATATTATAAATGCTTTTACAATGGTTCTAGGTTATTATTAATTAAAATTAAGTGTTTAATACAATTTTTGTTAAAAATCGAGGGGATTTTTATTTAAAGTTGCGCTAGTACAGTTTTCAACTAGCTTTATTAAACTAGAAAGTAGTCAAATGTCAAGAAAGTAGTTTTTGATATTTATAAAAGGTATAAACACATCTGTCAAGAAAAGTATTTTTGTCTAGCACTAGGATTAGATCCATGCTAGTCGAAAACTGGCATTAAACTTTAAGAAACTTTTTGTTTAAACTAATATAGTTGTATTGTTTTAATATAAAGTTAGTTTGTCAGAAATAAATTAATTTTTCGACTTAGAATACTAATTTTGTCCTGTAGTTCAAGTCAAATCTTAAATAAATGATTTAATCGATGTTAAGCTAAGGTTTTCGTAAGATCATGCTGTAAGTTTTTTTTATGTAAATCCTTTTTTTTTGTAGTATTACCAGGACCATGCTAAACAAACATTTTTTATACAATTAGCTAAAATAAGGAACTTGTTCAAGAATTTTCAATACATGTGCAACGCTGTTCAGTGCAACATAAGCTAAATTATTTTTTATAGCTGTTTATTAGTGAACTTTTATCATTTGTTTAAATTTAGCTTTATATGGCGCCTTTGTTTGTTGTTACAAAAAGTTTAATTGTTAAAGTTGCGCTCCCTAAGCAAACATTAAAAATTGCTTTGACTTAAAGTTTACATATATACAAGGAAGTGTTAATATTAACTGAAATGACTAATTTTGATTGGTATAAGTATTGGACTTAATTTCATGTTCGATACCATTTATAGATAAATGATTTTTGGATGTTACTTTCAACTATATGCCTTGCCTTATTGTTTTTTATTTAAAAATAACCATCAATCCTTATTTAAATCCTTTTAATTAGATCACCATTCACGACCTTTTTTCTAGGAATAACTATTTTTGTAATAAAGATTCTTATCGATTTATTTCATAAACGTATTGGTTAAAACTACGCTACTGTCAGCCAGTTTAAAAAAAAGAAACCTAATGAATAAAAGAATTAAATCAGAAGGTGACATTATAAATTCTTATTATTCATCGCTTATCATAATTTGAATTCATTTATTTTTGTTAAACACAATTAATTGCTTTGATTTCTTATATTACACTTAATTGAAATTAAATAAAATAAAAACATTGTCCAAATGTGTGTATATTTATTAAAAAAAAAAAAATTAAATAAAAAAATCTATCCTGAAATATGATTTAAAAATAAAAAAAAAAATCTTTTTTTTATTTTTTCCCCTTATGTAATTTAATACTTTCAATCAATTTGTTTTGTATTAAAAAAAGAAAAACAAAACAACATTGTCAACGGCGTAATTAAGTCACACGAAATGAGCATAATTTTATAAATAAATAATAAAAAATAAAAATAAATAATATTTATGATTAAACATAAAAAAAATTGCGTAAATACAGGCCTTGGCAACCTTAACTGATACGGGACTTAATGTTTATAAATTTGTTTTTTTTTTTTAATTTTAAATTCATATTAAAAGTTTTTTGGTTAATTAAGCGCAAAATATGATTGACATACTTATTTAATTAAATTGTCATGGAAGTTTTGTTCTTTTTTTTCTTCAAATGATTTACCGAAATTCCAACCGAAATGTTGATTTTGATTAGTAAAGCCGTTTTATAAATTTATTTGGATTAAGCATGTTTCGTTCAGTGATACAAAAATAGTAAATAAAATCTGTTTTGGCATTTATAACTAATAATAATTTAGTTTTAAATGATAATTAAATGAAAATGTAAATAAATAATAGAATAATAAATTAAATAGGAGTTTCGAAGTCGCTAATCTTAAGCGCACAGTGTATTTCACGATTTTCGACATATAAATTTTAAATTGATTACTACTAGCTGGTTTTAGTGCGAGACCAGTGTGTCAGCTGTTAAAAGTTTTCTTAAAAAAATTACTAGCTGCGTGTGTGTAGGCTTAGTATAAAACCTTTTTACATTAGTATGATTTAATTTAACACTGGATGTAATCAGATTGAGAGCTTGTCACATTCCCTACAACTGACGTTACATTAACCAACGAAAACGTACTAAAATGGTTGCAACTACTATTATAATAAACTTGCTCGCAAGTTTTAATGTTGTTAGCTCATGTGCGTATTGTGAACTAGCTTCAAATAAGTTAATGTTTAATTTGTTGCAGTGTTATAAGTTGCACATTGTCTCTTATAGACCGCAGAACACACTGTATTATTATTACTAATTTTACTAAAACGATGATTCATAGTAGTTGCAATAAATTACACGAAATTTTGTAATAATTTGTCTTCTTTTTAACATAAATTATCATTTCTTAAAATAATATGAATAAATTTATCATGTTATATTTAAAATATAATTAAATAAAAACATATAAATAATAATAATAATAAAAATGCAGCAAATATTAATGCAAGTAAACATTAAAAATAAATGATAGGATGTGAGACAGTTTGTTTGTTTGTTTTGATTGTTGTTGCTGTTGCTGTTCTTTTATTTTTCTTTTTATTTGTTTTTTTATTTTTGTTTTATTTTTATTTAATTAAACGAAAAATAAATAATATTTATAAATAATAATAATAATAATAAAAAAATATTTATTAATCGTATTGGTATGTGCTAAACTAAGCATTAATATTTCATGGGAAAAATTTCGTTTTCTTTATTCTATTGTGTGTGAGAAAAAAAAAATAAAAATTTCTTCTTAAAATATTATTTCTTCAAAATAAATCCATAACAAAAAAAAAAAAAAAAAATCTTTTTTTATCTTATCTCTTTGTAAAGTTTATATGCAAAAATATTTATTCAATTCAATAAGTGATTAGAACTTTGTAGATACTATTTTAGAATAATATTTTCTTATTTTTATAATTTATTGACTTTTTTTTTAATTTTTGTTATTGTTATTGTTTTGGCTGGTGGTGGTGTTTGTTTTTCAGGGGTATCTGATACTGAAAACTTTGTATACATGTGAATTGTTTATGTTATGTTAATATTTTTATTTTTAATGGTAAAAAAGCTTTGGGATATTTATGATTTGTTCGAATTTGATTTATTAAATCCTTTCGGACTGCTTTTTAGTTTTTTTTTGTAATTCAAGGAATTTGTGTCATAAGTAACTTTTTTTACTAAAATTTTAAATTTATCATTAATTTATTATAAGTGAATAGGTATAGTATAACACCACTTGTTTTATTAGTTTAAACTTTAAACCCAGTAAATTTCTTGCCAAACCGAATTCGGAACTGGTTGGTTTTAGTTTGTGACCTTGTCAGATCCCCTACCGTAGCACCTTGCGTCGTTTATTTATTCTTCAAAATTGTTAAAGTTTATTGCAATGGAAATTTCATTATTATTATTATAAGCAAAATTAAATGTAGAATCTGAATTGATAATGCATAGCTTTATGCCCGGATATAACTAATTTAAAACAGGCTTTTTTTCAAAATTTGTATAGGCACTTGAATGAGTTAAATTCGGAACTTGCAAATATAACAGCAAGTATCTTAATAAAGCAAGGTAATATTTGCAACGATACGCTGATGTACATTTGCATGTTAGTCAGGACTTGCAATAATTATGTAACGGATTATAAATTGTCTTTACATTCTAACACTTCTAACAATAACACACTAAATTTTTCGGTTTTAATAATATTTACGTAGCTCTATTATTGAGTTAAAAAAAGAAAAATTATTTTTAAGTCCCTTCGTACATAAATTAAATTTTATTATGTACACTAAGATTTCTATTATATAATTAAAATAAATAAATTTTTTATTAATTAATCTACATTAAACATAATATTATTTTAATTTCAAAATGGTTGTGCGTACATTTATACTTTATTTACCATGATACAAATGTTAATAATGCCTAGTAGTTTGTGATAATAGAGACTATTATAACAGACATTTGAAAGATAAATATTTAATATAATTTAACAATATTATTCTTTAAATATGAACATTATGATTTATTGTTAAAATAATTAAATAATATATTTTAAAAATGAAAATGTGAGGACAATTTATTCTACAATAAATAGCTAGTTTCTATCGTTATTAAAAAAATAAAAAATATTATCTTTTGTACCTTCGTTGTGACTGATAATAAGAATGTTAAACAAAATTGTTTCTATCACATAAAAATCAGATGTGATAGTCGTGGTTACTAATGTCCAAACGATAGTCAGAAGATTTATTTTAAATTAGATATGATTATAGTTTAGGTGGCAGGTTAGTGAACGCTGTCTTTACTAATATTACTACACAGGCTTAAACAAGATACGAAATGTTAGAAATAAACGTTCAAAAATCAGTTTTATGAAAGTAGGTCTAGTATAAAGCCTAATCCCATCAAATAATCTATATTTGGTTTAGTTTAAAGGTTTAAGCATAATTTACTTTAGGATCTCTTGAGTAATGTCACTTTTTTAATAGATTTACTTTGAAAAAAGGTTTTTTATATCTTTTAAGGGTGTGTATTTGCTAGTAATTTCATTTAAGATTTCCTTAGTATCATCTATACGTCAAATACGCTTGACGTCATAAACCAGTAGAGAAAACGAATTTGACCAATTTATTGACATGTAAGTAATCTCTAAAAGTATTTCCGATAAACCAATAATGTTCTCTGTTCGACAATGGTGTACTATCTATAGTATTATCATAAAAAGTAAATAAATGAAAATATATTTAGGTCAGTAGTAAATAAAAAAATAAATTAGAAAACAAACAAACAAGTAGCGACAGAAAATTCAACAAAATATTAATTTTTACATATTAATATCAATTAGATGTAATAAAATGCATTTAATTCAATTTATTCAATTAATTTAATTTTTATTTATAATACAGTGGAAGTTCTGTGCATCAAAACGATATAATTTTTACATTGGATTGGTTTTTTAATTGTAAAATAATTAAATAATTAAATAGGAATTTATATTCTCTAGAAATTAGTAAAAGCTGCATTTTATAACATTTAGAATATTGAGTATTCTTTAAAGATTTTATTGAAAGTAAACCAAATAAAAAATTATTAATTGACTATTCTAACTGCTATACCAGAATCACAGAATCACCCCTTAGATCAATTATATCAAACAAACAGAATCTTAAATACATCTCGCCACAGTTTATTTTTAAAAATCATTATATTCTTTCTAAAAGCACTGTTTACAAATTCTACAAATATAATTCCGCATATAAAGAAAGATATAAAAAATTACTCATCCGATGTTCAGGAAACATGGTTTCCACTGTAACCGTTTTTGTAAAGACTTTTGTCTTTGTTGGTATATAATTTAAAAAAAAATGCAAAAGAGAAAAGAAAGCCCTATAAATTACATTAACAAAAATAATTAAGTGTACTTCTGTGCTATAGTTTCCTGTAGTTGTCTGTAATTAGTTGCTTTTCAAATAACCCTAAAATAATTTATGTTTTACTAAGCGTTTAAATTTGTACATTTTTTCCTCTCTCTTTCTCTATTTATTTTTTTTTAGTTTCGTTTTAATTAAATATTTTAATAACCCTAGTTCTATACATTTTTTTTAAGGTTTAAAATAATTAAAAACGAATAAACTTATCTTAATCAAATAAATAAATGTTAAAACAAAAGAGTCAGTAACTTAAGCTTAATATAAACATATGTATGAATAATTCTTTTTTGTTAAATTATTTTTGCATAAAAAATTATTACTATATAATTGTCTCTCTTTATTTAATTATTTAAATAAAATTAATATAATTAATGTAAAACGAATTTTTTTTTATGTGTTGTTTCTTTAATATTTTAAAATTGAGCGTAAAAATATTTTTTTTTTTTTAATTATTTTATTATGAGAGAATAAAACGGTTAAACGGTTTTGCCATGACAAATAAATAATAATATTATTAGTATAGCTAAGGCGCATGCGTTTTGTAATTAAAATTTCAAAAAAATAAAAGAAGTTTTTCGTTTGGTTTGTTTGTTTTCGATTATTTATTTTTTTTTTTTTTTTGTGTTAAGTTTTGTTATATTTTGGCGCACGCCTGTTTCATTTAATTTTTTCTACTTGACTTGTTAACATCGGTTAGTTTGTGTTTTGTTTTATTCTCTTTATTAATTTTTATTTACTTAATTAATTAATACATTTTTTTTTTGTTTTTGATTAAAAATATTGTTGTGTTCAATTATTATTAAATGAAAAAACAAAAATTTCTACCGTGATAAAAACCTGTGATTAAAACATTTTTTTTAATTATTACTTTGCGTGAAGTAGTAATTAGTTTTCTTTATAAATATTAAATAAAAACTATTGATTATGTTAATTTAATTAAGTGTGTGGGTGTAGATGATTCAAGTGATTTTATTGTTATGAAAAATAAAAAAAATAAAAATTTGTCCTTAAAGAACTACAGTAATATGCAAAAACAGTGCCAATTTATGGTCTAATTATATATTTTAATTAATTAATCTATTGTGTAACGTTGGATGTTTTTTTATTTTGCATTTTTGTTTAGACTAAATATAGATAAAACTGAGTGTAAATTAAATTATTAAATTTTGTGATGTAAATTCGGCGTTGTAAAAATAACGAATAACTTTGTGACTATAAATTGTTTTCTTATTTTTTATTTAATTATAAAATTCTCATAATCAATCATTGTTTAAACGAAAAACAAAAAAAAAAAAATTAATTTAATTTTTTTAAAAGTTTTCTTGCATTTTAATGTGTTTAATTTTTTGTTGTTGTATTGTTTATAATAATTATTTTTAATTCTTTTTTGCAACGTAACCTTGTTGTCTGTTTTATTTTTTCTTTATTTTGTTTGTTTGTTTCACTGTTTAATTAAATTTAATAATTTGTGTTTCATAGGTTTTATAAAAAAAAAAAATTTAACGCATGATAGAAGATAAATAAATATTTTTTTTTTCTTTTTCTTAATAAATTAATCAAAATTGACAATAAAAATAAAAATTAATGTGAATAGAGAATTGTTTAATTAATAAAAAAAAAAGAAAAAAAAATATTGTAGAAACAGTATAGAAAAATAAAAAAAAACAATTAAATACAAACAATGCGTTTATCTGTCTGTCTGGTGGTAATTTAGTTTTTTTTTTAAACATTTTTTAACATTTTTTTGTTTTGTCTTAAGCCTCAAAAAAAAAAAAATAAAAACAAAAACATACAGACTTAAAAAAATAAAAAATAAAAATTAGTGAAATTTGTGATTAAAAAGTAAAGGAAATAAAAGTTTTTAAACAATTTTTATGACTTAACGGTGACTTAAAGTTTTGTTGAAAAAAAAGTATTTTTTTAAAAAAATTTGTATTTTATTTTTTGAAACAGAAAAATAATTATTAAAATAATTTTATTAATTATGTTTTGTAAAAAATGGGATTTATTACAAAAGCATTTTCAATTATTTTTACGCTGTAAGTTTAAAGTTTTTTTAATTTTTATTTTTATTTAATTTAATTAACAGGAATTTACTGCATTAGTTATATTGATAAGTAGGGTTCGATGAGTTTTAACTCTGACTGTTAAGGACACCAAATTAAGGTGCTGAAATTTTCATGTATCATGAGTTTGAACACGATATCTAACGATCTAAAGAATGCTGCAGGCCCATATTATGGCTTAAACGTATGATTAACAGAAGGGAAATGCTAAACTTTTGACCAAATATTAAGAAAGTTTTTAATTTCTGGATGCAATTAGGTTAAAGTTAGATTAGTTTGTGAAAGCGATTTTTGTCTGGAGTTAACTCTGGTAAAATTAAGGACTGTTCTCCACTAAAAAGAACGAGAGGCAAATTGTTTGATTAGAAGTTATGTTGTCGGTATTTAGTAGTTTTAAAAAATTTCATAAAATTCGATTTGTGTTGTTTATGACATAAAATCGCCGGTAATAGTACTACAACAACCCACGGTGTACTTCAGTGGATAACTGCATTATTTTTATTTATTGCAACGTTTTTTTCGTTTAGGTAAAACAACTTTAAAACTTTTATTTTTTTTCTACACGAAATAGGCCGGTGACAATTATTATTTATGGAAAATTATTTAATTGTTTCGTTTCGATGTTGTCGTTTCTTATTTTTTTTCTTTTTCTTCTTTAAGCTACTTATTTTTTTTTTTATGTTTCATTGTATAATTGTCGTTGGTGCTCTTTACTACATACTTCATGCCAAATAAGAAAACTTTTTATTTTTTAAATAATTAATTGTCGCCTATTATACGTTTGTTAATTAATTAATAATTTTTATTTTTTTTTGTATTAAAAGATTACTGAATTATTGACAAAAATTATTAATTAAGATTTGTAAAATTGTTTTTGTTAATTAGAAATATTATTATTATTGAATAAATCCTTAAATGGTAACTGTTTGTACAACTCGGTTAATAATTAGAGACATATTTTGCGTATGTCACTTTAGCGGATTTAATTTTATTATAGTTTTAACCTAATTTAAAATTATTTTATGGAATTAAATCTAAAGTTTTAATGATTCATTTCCCCTACAATTTAATTTTATTTTCAACGCTCTTCAATGAAGTGTTATTAATACTGGAAAGTTTAATCGCCTTAAGTGCCCTTCTTAGCTTGTTTGTTTCATTTATATTTTATATAAGATTTAGTTAATATACTTTGAAATCAATTATATTGGCTGCAAAGTTTGGTAAATAATGAAACAAAAATATTTCAGAACTTTTAAAAGAAATTCTTTTTTATTACAAATTTTGTGAAGAATTTATAATCTAGTTTACGGGATGCTTTCAAGGAATCTAAATTGAAGCTACCTTTGCAATAATTTAAACTTTTACTGAGATAAAAATCCATAAATCAAAATATTTTGTTTCGCTTGTTAATGGTTATCAAAAGTGTTCTGGAACTTGAAATATATATTCAATTCTGTAAAAAAAACTACAAGATTTCTACTTAAGTAGTCTACGAAGATTTCTGGGAAATTTTTAAATTACTAAATAAATTGTCATGGTAAAAATATTCCACTTTAAGGTGAATTAGGATCTTAAATCACAAAATTGTGTTTCATCTTAGATTTCAAGTGATCTATAACACAGTACAAAATTTATTATTAAGTAATCATCTTTCTAATAAACATTTATTGATTTTTCTTGTTAATATTTGTAGTAATAAGATGAAAAATAATTTTAATTTAAAGGCAGTGTTTTAATATTCAATGTTCAAAATATGTTTTATGATTATTATCATTATAATTCTATATGATAATTAAATCCATAAATCCATTACTGTTAATCATATGCCATAATATTTATTTAACGTATTAATAAGGTGCTAAATAGTCGTTAAATTTGTTTTTGTAAATTTATTTAATAAAAATTAAAAAAAAAAATAAAGGAAAAGAAGAAAAATCATAAATCAATTGATATTTATGCTAATTTCTATCGTTACGCATCTCAAAGTAGTCAAGTTGTTTTATTAATTTATTTATTTTATGTTTGGTTTTATATTGGATTTTTGAACTAAACAATTTTTGGCAACCGAATATATAAAAATTAATATTTTATTTATGAATGATTTGCTATAACTCGCTTTGATTATCGTTATTAATTATTTTTATTAAATTTGTTTTCATTGTATTGTGCTTACATAATAATTAATCTGTTTGGATATCGGAAATACATAAAGAAAGTACAAAGAACCACAAATGATATTAAAAATCAGCTTAATGTGTTGCTAAATATTAAAATTTTGAAAGTTCTTTGGTAAATAAGTCTTGTATTGATAAAAAAGTATTTGGTATTGTACTCAGTCCACAAATGTTTTCACGATAAATCTGTTACGATCTTATGTTCAAAAATAATACAAAAATGAACTAGGTTGGCTTCCAAAATTATCTAATTAATAAAGTGTCTTAACTACCGACTTATAATCTCGGGATGTTCTATAAGACATAGGTAATGGTTTGATTTAAAGGTATGAAACATGATTGAGGATTTAAAGAGAAAAATACTTACAGTACCCTCCAAAGTCTAAGTCAGTTTAATCTTTAAAGCTTTCCCAATGACATTGTAAGCTAAATTTTCACATTTTTTTCTCAGAAATAATGTAAAATGTAACAGCTTCGTGTATCAAAATAATTAATAATATTGAAGTTTTCAAATGAATATTCACGATATTCATACATAAATCAATAATCAAATCACCTTAGTTTAATTTAATTAAAATCATTTATATCTAATTTAACGTGTTAATTAAAATTTATTCATTTCTATTATATATTGCTTGCTTTTCACAATTAATTAATTAATTAATCATGTATTTGTAATTATTATTACTAATTTTACAAATAATTCATGTGTAAATTATTTCAATTAATGTCATACAATTATAAAATTGATAACGCAATAAATATAAAAATAATCTTAAATGAACAGACAACCAGGTAACAAGAAAATTATATCAAAAATGTGGCGACATAAGAGACACAATCGATAAGATAATTTTTACTACGAATATTTTTACTTTGTCTGTTTACTATTTTTATTTTTAAGCTTAATAATCTATTTGAATTTATTGAGGTTAAAAAGGATTTAAAAAAAAAAAGAAAACAAAAAAAAATTTAATTATTTTTAGTCACTTGTTTTGTTTGTTTGTTTTTTAATTATGTTCCGGTAAATGACTTTTAGAAAAAATTAAAAATTGAATTAAACGTGTTAAAATTACAAGTTTTTGTGTTTTAAATTAAATTTTTTGTTTTTTATCTTTTTGTTGTTTGTTTTGTTTTATTTTGATTTGATTTTATTTTTTAATTTGTTGCCTAGCAGCTTATGTTGTTACTTTTGTTATAAATGTGATACAGTAACGTCTCGTTATCTTAATTAAAATTATGTTTTCGATGAAGATGTTAAATATAAACATTAAAAATACGTCATTTCACAAACAATAAGCAATTAATTGTTTTTTTTTTTTTAATATGTTTTTGGTTATATGAAAACTTGTAAGATAAGTCGTTGGTTTTTAAATGGAGAGAATTGTTTTTTTTTTATTATCTTATTATTTTTAGCATAAATTAAGTAAAAACAATTAAAGTTATTATTTAATTATTAATAAATAAAATATCAGAGATGTTTTACTTGATTTTTTTAAATGTATTTGAAATTACGTCTGAAATAATGTACTGAAATCATGTTTCCTAAATTGTTGTGCGTCTTATTTCCGTGATTTTAGACAAATTTGATCATTATGGCTTACTCTTGTGTTTATTAAATACAATTACGAATTAAATATCATAGTTAGATTATATTGAAACAAAAAATAAAGATATTGTGAGTGTATTTATTTGTAATTAAATTATCTAGAGTCATCTGAACATTTATGGTGGTTTAGTCATTTTGGTGGAAGTACTTAGACGTAATTATTAGTCTTTAATTGCTTTAAGTATTGGAATATTTTTCTCAACGTTATATAAGTCAGTTCTCGAATTTCGACAATCTCTTGTAATTATATAAAATGATGTTATAGTTGCGAGTAAGTCTTCATCTTAGGCCAATTCACAGTTTTATAATTTTAGATTAATCTTTTATTTAAGATTTGTTTGTGTAAAATCTAAGCGCATGATTTATTTTGACATCACAAGTACCTGTGGCTGATTGTAGTCATATTAAATTAAGCCACACCGCAGTTTATTAAAATAAAACTTTATAGTAATGGCTTTATAGTACTAAAATTATATTTTTTTTTTGTTAGAAATCGTTGATGTTTTGATTAAGTTTTTTTTTTTGCTTTTGCCGGTGTTAAACAAATAAATAAAAAAAAGGATGTGACGTAATTAAATTTCTTATTTATTTATTTAGTTTAGTTAGTTTATTTAAATTAGTTTTCATAAAAGGAATAAAATGAGGAATAAAGTAAACACATGACCTATGTCACCGATTTTATCTATATATCGTTTTTCGTATATATCGTACCTTGTCAAATAAGTAAATTTAATAAGCAAACAACAAAATAAAAAAATTAAAAATTTAAATACACACGTAACAGTCATAATATTATTTGTAATAAAAACATTTTTAAAGCATATTTTAAATTATTAGGCTGTTAAAAATAAAAATTTGATGAAGAAGTTTAAAAAAAAAATTATTTTTAAATTTGATTAACATGTAATAAATTTTTAATGGTGCAAAAGTGCTAAACTTGTTATGCTAAACATAACAAAATAAATAAAATTCCATCACATCTCACAAATCTTATTATTAAGTCATTAGAAAATAATTAGTTTAATTATTACGAATGAATTTAAATCGTTTATGATGTTTATTACTTAGTTTCATCGTATTTATCCACCTTTTTTTTAAATAATTTTCCATTCGACGTTTTTTTTTTATTTGATTTGCTTTTGTTTACTTAGTATTTGAATTTTCTACGCTAAATTTTATTAATTAGACGATATACGTTTACAAGGCAGATAAAGTAAATAACTAAAATTATTTTGGTACTTACAACGGTTATTTGTACCGACATTCAACATTAAAAAAGAATTAAATAATGGTTTTTTGGACTATCCTTGATAAAAATTCTATTCGACTATTTTTAGTCCATATTTTGAACTCAGGATTATTATGGTAGTTCAATTAAACAAACATTGAAAGTGACATTTCTTATGGAATGTTACGTTTATTGTGCATGAATGGTCAAACTTTATAGAGATTGCATTTTAATTAAAATAACATATAAATTCATAATAACGAGACTCCATTGTAATTCTATCTAAGAAATAATCTCTTAATTCGCTCGTATACTGTTAATACATCATCAGTTTATTTATAATTGTTGATTTATTGCATAGAAAAGCATTTTTTTTATTGTATTTGTTGCTGTTAAATAATAATTAATAACGAACCATAATAATAATTTAAAAAAATAATGACATCAAGAATGAGAGAAGAAAAAAAAATGTATTATTATTATTATTATTGTTGTTATTATTTTGTGTTATTACATCATGATAATGTTTTTTGTTGTTGTTATATTAGTCTTATTGTAATAATACTTTCTTATTTATTTAAAGTTTTTTTTTTTATTTAGAATAATTATTATGAGTCAGACTGAATGCTATTTTTTATGGTTTGTAATTACTACAAACTTTTTACATATGTTTATGATATCATCGGCTTTTGTATAAATAATCATATTGAAATTGAAACCTTACTAACCCCTTTTTTTTATCTAACATTACTTTTTGATGTATTTTTTTGCTGCATTTTGCTGCGTCTTTGTAGTTTTATACTTTTATAAAAGTTTTTGTTAGCTTTTGTGATTAATAAAGAACACAAAATTTTTACCTTTTTATATTAATCAATAAGCTATGATCCGTTTTGTACTTAGATGTTCTATGGCTTCAAATTTTTTATTTACTTTATCCATCTTTTTGTTTAACGCACAAATAACGTAATGATTATTTATGAAATTTAACTCAAATAAACATTTTTATTGTTATTTATTTTAATTAACAAAAGTTTAATGGTAATGTGAGGGTATTTGTTAGTAATTCAGTTAAAAGAAAATTTAAGGTTCGTAATGTTTCGCAACGTTGATGTTTCCATCAACAATTTTTTAACAAATAATTTCTTCTTCTAATTTTGACCTCAACTAAGGATCTTTTTTAAAAGAGTTACGCTCCCTTTTATTTATTTATTTAATTTTTTTTCATTTCATTTCAACACACCTTTTTTTTTTGTTGTTCATTTGTTAATAAATAATATTATAAATGATAAATGCGTTATAAATTATTCTTTATAATGAAGTAATTCTTTTCAGATATCACTTGTGCCCAATAATAATAAATATTTCTTAGTTTTTCTTTTGTATTAAATAGCGAATTACGCATAGTTTTAGCTTTATTAGATATGATTTAATTATTATTTGTAATCTTTGATAAATTGTGAAATGATTCTTATTGATTATTGCAGTTATGAACTAAATATATTTGACCCCTTTATAATGAGTACAAATTATTGCTGATTTTTAGTTAACAGTACAAGCCGAGTAATAATTCTCCTTTATTCAATATTTACAGCGTAATGACCCTATATTAACCCTTTGTGTATGTTTTTAAAACAGTGCGCTTGTTAGCTGGTAATTTACGTCAACAAAAAGCACACAAAGGAGTGTATAGCATATCGCTATGATAGAAAACAAGGAAACAAGTCATGTTTCAATCGTGATACGATAAACAAGTAAATGAAGTATCATGAGTGTCTGAAATTAACTCTAGCGTTATTACAGGGAAGATGTTAAATAAAATTGCAAATATATAACATGTGCACGTTGGACGGTTGGTTTGTTTGTTGGGGGTAATGTTGCAACGTGAATTTAAAGTTTTTCAATTTTGCATTTATTTCTACTGTTTATTAATTATTTAATTAATTAATTAAATTTTTTAATGCAATTCTTACAGCTGTCAATTTTATTTATAGTATTACTCGCATAAGGGGAGTTTTTTTTCATAATAATATTTTTAAATTAATTATTTTTATTGACGACCGACTTACTTTTGACCTACTTTTTTCCTTTTTTTTTATTTTTTAATATATTTTGTAGGCTTTAATAAACAAATAATAAAAAAATATTTTTTTTTTTAGTAGATAAGATAATTAAATCAAAGGGCCGTTTGGATTTTATTTTACTTTGGTTATTTTCGTCTTTTTTTTAATTATTTTTTTTTTTTTTCTTATCAAGGATAAATTTTTATATGACTATGGTGTAGGGTATTTGGTTGTTTTTATTAATAATTTTTTTCTATTTACCTAAGAATTTAATTGTTTTATATAACATTGTTATGAAATATATTATTTTTTTATATTCTACGTGTTTTGTGAATTATTTCGACGACTGTAATTTACAAGGTGTAAATAGAAAATTTGATTATACAGGGAAAACGCGCTTTATGGAACGAAGATTGACGTATATGGGGAATTTATATGAAAAATAGTCGTGTTTAAATCGTATTTAGGGATCAATTAGGTTTTGTGTCTTATCGTGAACTGTAATAATTACTCTACAGAGTAATAATAAAATGAACTAAAGGCAAATTGGTAGTGAGATAAAAATTTCAGCAAAGTTTTTAAACGCTTTAGTAACAATTAGAGAGGATTTCAACGATTCGATTCTAATTGACTAGCGAAAAATTCTAGAGGAAATTTTATTATTTATTGACGAAATTTTGGTAATTTTATTATATCTCCCTTGACTCATGATCAACAAATTTAATTTAATTGATAAAATGCGATCGATCATGATTTAAAAAAGTTTTTTAGATTTTATTTTCTGATAAATCTGGGATTTATTTTGTGCTTTTTTCATATTAAGCTTCGTTGAAATGGACTTAAAATAAATGCTTTACGATGAGCTGTTAGATTGCGATTGATTATTCTACGATCACTAGAGTAAGTTGAATGATTAAGAAGTAATAAGTGTCTATTTACGTGTAAATTGGGTTACCTAGTTTATGTAACTTGTCAAGCATGACTTCACTTTAATGATGATCGCAAAAGTTTTCACCAATGCTAAACAAGTAAATATTTATTGCAATTACAATTACGTCTCTACAAATTTATTTAGCACAAACAAAAAACAAATAAACAAATTTGGTTGCAAATAAATTTAAAAAAATTTTTAAATCTTTGTGCTGTTTGTTTAATTTTTCTGTAAGATTTCACAATCCACCCACATGCGTGAAAATTATTTATTTATTTTTTTTTTTTTTTTTGTTTTTCATTTTTAATAAAAACATCAAAGCGTTAGTTTTATTTATTTTGTTACGTCTACCTATTGCCTTATTATTAAATAATATTTCAATAATTTATTATTTATTTATTTTCCAATCAATTTGCACTTAAATTGTATTGTTGTAATTGTTATGCTAAAATATATTTAATACAATTTTTAATGCTAAAATAAAAATTAATAAATTATTTAAATTATAATTTGTTATTTTTATTAACACATTTTTCTGTTATTTGTGGTTTAGGTGGTTAAACATAAGATGTACAAACAACAAAAATTTGTTTGATGCCATCAAGTGAATTTACAAGTCGCACGTTTCGCTTTTAACTTCCGTTTAAAAAAGCGACAAGTTTTAGTATAATCTGTACAGAAGTTTTGTTTTTTAATTATGCGATTTTAGTGTAAGGAGGCTTTAGGAATTTTATTTTCTTTATTTATGTTAGGATTGACATGTTTTGGGTTTATAACTTGTTAAACTGAAAAAGCGATAAAAAATATCGATAACGATAGCAATACCTCAACAAATGGAGTGTTATCAAAGTGCATATTGCGCAATATGAAATACGAATGCAACAAGTGTATTAAAACCACGTGCATGTTATTAGGGGCAACGAAATGCAACGAAATTGTGGTAAAATAAAATAAAATGCGCAAAACATCTACGTCTATGGAATTCACCCTACTTACATTACGAAATTTCCACGTCTACCAAATAAAATTTAATAAAACGAATTAATATATCAAAATCAATGAATCCAACATTTTTTTTTGTTTTATTTTCATTTTTAGTCTCTTTGAGAATGAGATAATGAGTTATATACCAGTGGAAGCGAGAAGTCCTCAAGGATCGCCAAGCTTAGGTAATAATTCGCGTATACCGCAACGTGCCCCACCACCATTCCGTCGTGATTTTGAAGCAAAATTACGTGGATTTTATCGTAAATTAGAATCAAAGGGTTATGGCCAAGGACCCCATAAATTAAAGTAAGTTCCACCACTTTCACTTTTTTTTAAAGTAATTTAATTAATTTTCTGTTTTTTTTTTGTTTTTAGACTGCATATAAGGCGATCACATTTATTAGAAGATGCTTTTCGACGTATTATGTCAGCGAATAAAAAAGATTTACAACGTGGTCGTTTAGCAGTTATTTGGGATACAGAGGAGGGTCTTGATTATGGTGGACCATCAAGAGAGTTTTTCTTTTTATTATCACGAGAATTATTTAATCCCTATTATGGATTATTTGAGTACTCAGCTAATGATACTTACACAGTACAAGTGTCCCCGTTATCAGCTTTTGTTGACAATTGTCATGATTGGTGAGTTCTTTGGTTCCGTTTTCTCTAGTATTTGTCTGAAATTAACTTTTTTTAAATTCTTTATTCTAGGTTCCGTTTTAGTGGTAGAGTTTTAGGCTTAGCATTAGTTCATCAGTATTTATTAGACGCATTTTTTACCCGACCATTTTATAAGGCGTTATTACGTTTACCAGTTGCTCTTAGTGACTTAGGTTTGTTTCTGATGATTTTCGTTTTTTCTTTTTCAATAATTTAATTTAAATTTGTTTGAACAGAATCACTTGATAATGAATTTCATCAATCATTGCAATGGATACGTGATAATGATATTGGCTCTGGCCAGGCATTAGGATTAACATTTTGTGTAACGGAGGAATTACTTGGACGTATAGTGGAACGTGAATTGAAACAGGGTGGAAAAAACATAACGATTAATGAGAAGAACAAGAAAGAGTATTTGGAACGGATGGTTAAATGGAGATTGGAGCGTGGTGTACAGGAACAAACGGAATCTTTAGTCCGTGGTTTTTATGAAGTAGTAGATCCACGCTTGGTGTCAGTATTCGATGCCAGAGAATTAGAATTAGTTATAGCTGGAACAGCAGAAATTGATATAAATGATTGGCGACAAAATACGGAATACCGAAGCGGTTATCATGATGGTCATCAGGTTATTATTTGGTTCTGGCAGGTAAATAACGAAAATAAAATTTTGTCTAACGAATTCAATTTAATTTGAATTTGCTTTTTGTTTTGTGTCAGGTAATTGAGAAGTTCACGAATGAGCAGCGACTACGTTTATTACAATTTGTAACGGGAACGTCTAGTATACCGTATGAAGGTTTTTCAGCGTTACGGGGTAGTACAGGACCACGAAGATTTTGTATTGAGAAATGGGGTAAACCGAATGCACTGCCACGTGCCCATACCTGTTTTAATCGCTTAGACTTACCACCATATCCAACACCAGAGATTCTACATGAAAAACTATTGCTTGCCGTCGAAGAAACAAATACGTTTGGAATTGAATAAAATTTAAAAAAAAAATGAATTAATTAATTAATCCTGTATATAAATATTTAATTACAATTATAATAATGTTAAGTGAAAAATTAAATAATAATTAACACAAACAGTAGTGAGAAACCATAAAGATAATGCACAGCAATAATAATTAATTACTTTTGAGTATACTGTTGTTACTCTGATGACAAAGATTTATGATTATTGATGATTGGTTTTTTTTGTTTGTTAATCTTTTTAAATAATTAGTTTAAATAAAATTGCGACTGATTTGTTAATAAATAAATTAATTAAATAAAAAATTATTATTATTTTTTTTTTAATGTTTAAAATGTAAGAAAGCGAAATGATGTGATGTGATGTAAAGCGAGAGGTTTAAAAGTGAAATTTATTTCGTTTTTAGTTTATTATCTATGTTCACCTTTTTTTTTTTTAAATTATAAATATATTTTTCTAGTCATTAGAATAATTAATTAATTTTTATTCTTTGTTTTAATTAAAAGCTATATCAATAAATGAAAATAAATTTGTTTAAACATTTTTCCCCATTATAGCTTAACTTATCTAAACCGTTTTATGTGCGCAGTACTGATTTTTAAATTATGTTTTATCGTTTTTTTTTAAGAAGTTTAATTAAATAAATTATACCAATTTGTGTCCTAATTTTAATATAAAAATTATTTTAAATATATTTTTAATTTTATTTTTGTTTGTTTTCTCTCTTTTTAATTAATTAAAATTATTTTTAATTTTGTCCACTCATGTAAGCGCCGGAATGTATGCAATTTTAAAACAATTTTATTTGCTGTGGTAATGATTTTGCTAATATTTTTGTTGTTACTTAATAGTGCTGATTTCTTTAAAAAAGACACATTACCACGTTTTTAAAAAAAGTATATTCAATATACATCACGTGTGTTTGTAATGTTTCATGCTAACCAGTATGTATACCAGTTCGCTAAATAAAACCACAAAAAGCGACATCTTTAACAAAAATATCAATTTACTAAAAATTACTCCCTCTTAAAATTATTTTATAAAAGAAATAAAAGAGTGGAAATAAACTCTCCAATTCTCCAATAGCATGCAACATTGAAAGTTGTATGACTAAAAAAAAAATCAACATAGGCAAAAATCATAAAAATTTATTTTTCGTTCAGTTAGTTAATAGAAGCGAAAGGTAGAATACGCAGCGGCCACTTATAACGGGCGGGCGTGGTAAAACTAATTTAAATAAAAGAATAATAATATTTTTTTTTGTTTTGTTTTAATAAACCCCTAATTTTGATTATTGTGTATTTATTATACTAATTTAATTAATGTGTTGATTGAATATAAATTAAAAAAAAAAATAAAATTCCTGTCTAAAACAGAGTTTTTTTTTTTTAGAGTGAAAACATTTTATGTTTTACAATTTGTGACAGTTCTCAGTTGTATTTGAATGATAATTCAAAAGCAAAAATAATAAAAAAATATTTATTTAAATATAATTAAAGAAAAGTGTTCACTGTGTTTTAAACAAACAAATTTTCTTTTTATTTTTGTGCAAAAAAAAAAAAAATTTCTTGGATTTAAACAATAAAACTAAAAAAAACGAAATATTCATCAAAGTGTGCACTGCACTGGAAACGTCTTTTCTCCAAAATATATTTGAAAAAATAAAAAAAAATAAAATTTCGTTTATCGTGTGTTAGTTTTTGGTTGTTTTTTTTCACCACAATTTCTTACCCATAGACGTGCATTGCATTGTGTTATTGGTATCGTGTTTGTGTTGGTTAGAAAATATTTGTTGCATTTTACTAGCATCAAAAATTAATCCTGGTTATTGTTATTGTTGTTGCTTTTTTTATTATTTTATTTCTGCATTCGCAGAAAAATAAGGAAAAGTTTAAAGAAAGGTAGAAAAAAAAATAGATTTTGTGCTATATATCGTGCTAAGAATTTAATTACATTGAAATTTATTAAATAGAAAAATAAATAAATATTACTGTGAATAATTTAATGACAGTTTGGATATATATGTGGTGAGATTGATTTAAAGTTTATTGTTTTTTGTGGTGAATAAAAGAAATACTTAGAAACCGCCGAAAATTTGTGGATAAAAGTGTGTTTTTAGAAGTGATTCGGTCGTTTTTAAAAATTTGTTTAATTTTCTGTACAAAAAAAAAAATAAAATCAACTAAAAATGTTGTTATCAGAAGGTATTCGTCACATTGGTGATGGCCTTCTTGAGGTTGCCGAAGAACGACTACAAGGTTTGTTAGCACCAGAGGATATAGCTGATGTTTATGATGTTGAACAAACACCATTTGCAAGGTATTTATAAATAATTTGTATTTTTTAATGTATATTTTTTTGTATCATTTTATCTTATCTTAATCAAATTCCTTAAGATAAGAATAAAATTTATTTTCTTGTCTTTGTTGTTATTTACTCGTTTATCTTCTAATTGTGAAATTTATTAATAAAAAAAATAATTTTTTTTTTTGCTTTAATAATAATATTTTCGATTCTTATCAGTTTAAAAAAAAAATTATTTAAAAAACAAAAAAGAATTTTTAATTAAAAACGTTGGTGAATCGCGGTTGCAAAATGTGACAAAACAGAAATGCCATTAAACAAATGTTTATTACGCAAACCGTTTGTGATGTCATCGGTAACTGTCAAATTGCTTCTTTAAATCGTTTATAACGTCTTTAACGGTCGATTTTTCATTGATCAATTTTTTTTTTTGGTTTTTATTTTTTCTCTGATTCATCAACAGGTTTTTTAAAAAATTTTATTTTTTTTTGTCTTAATTTAAATTATGATTTCATTTTTAACGTTTTTTATTTTATATTTTTGGCCTTTAAAAAAAATCTTTAAGCTTTGTTTATTTTTCTCTATTATTTCATCATATATGCGCTGCTTTTAAAAAAAAAAAATTTTTTTGTGTATTCAATGATTTTTTTTTATTTAATTTATTTTTGTTTGTGGTTTCATCGTCGTATTTTCACCTATTTTATGCTTTAACGAAATTAATTTTTTTTTTTGTGTTGTTGTGTGAAGAATGTTGCATTTTTATTTTAATGGTATGGTTAAAGGCCGGTAATATGTTAATTTAAAATAATATTTTATATTTTTTCTTTTTCATTTGTCATCGATTTTGATTAATAAAAATAAATAAAAAATGTTTTTGTTTGACTCTTTAGGAGTTATCAGTTGGTGTCAGTAAGCACTTTTAAGGACATTTAAATTCTAACGAAATTGTAATGATCCGGAGAAATTCAGTTAAAACATTATTTCAGCGTAGAGATGATTTTTTTTTGTTTTTATTTTGCTGGTAGCAGATTTTTCAACCTATTGTTGGTGAATTTTTTTTCGATGAATTTTGGAAATTGTGTGTAAATTTCACTAGAAACTGAGCTATCGATACTGTACGACTTTTAGCTTTGGTTTTGTTAAAAACCGCTTTGTATTATGCCATTTTTTCACGCATTACGTTACTTTTGCTTTTGAAGCCTCGAATATTGAACATTATTACGAAAATCACAGACAAACTGTCGTTAATGAAACATATTAGTGATAATAACTTTTATGAATTAAAGTGACTTAAAAAGTCTCTATTTTATAAAGGTCTTTCCCAGATTATTCGGAATCAAAGCATTATGTCCTGTATACAGGGAAAACACAATATGATTGATATTTACTTTATTTGAGCTTTATTACTTAATTTTAAATGATCAATCAATAATTTTAAGAAAAATTAATTAAACAATTTTGCAGTAACATCAATTAAATTTAAAGAATTTTAATTATGAGATTAGATAAGTGGAAATACCTGAATGTCTTCTTGTGTATTACATTGGGTAATACAATGTTCTGTGATTGATTCATAGAATAATTGTGCAGAAAATACATTTCTGGCTACTAATCAATCTGGAATCTAAGTTTCAAGTTTAAATTGTGCAGAAAAAACATTTCTGGCTACTTATCAATCTGGAGTCTAAGTTTCAAGTTTAAATTGCTGATCTCGAACGTACATAATATTTTGTGCAGATCCTACGCTAATATTGGGTTTGTTTCGCCTGATTTAGAGAAAGACGTTAGAGCATGAGATGTTTGCAAATAAATTTATTTAATTTGTTTTTGTAATCATAAACTTGTTTTGTTGTTTAGTTAAGCGAATAAAAAATTATAAAAAAATAAAAAAATATATTTTTAACGTTTATTATTATTATTATTATTATTGTGTGTTTGTTGATATTTTTTTGCTTATTTGATTAATAAATTGATGATTTATGAAAAATTTGTGTATTTGATTTGGGTGGTGATATGTGTAGAGATGTGTACGTGTGTGTGGGGTTTAAATTTAAACTGTTGTGCTATTACTTAACTAATTTGTTTTGTTGCTCGCTTTATGATTTATTTAACGTATTTTTTTCTTCTTCTCTTTAACGGTTTTATTATTGATTAACGTTTCCGGAGGAGATATAAGTGTTATTTTTGCATTGAGTTCTTTTGCATTGATGTTTTATCAATCAATATTTATATAGTGTATTCTCACTTTGAAGTGGGTTTTGATCTTGAAATTGAAGTTGCATTGAATTTAATTTTATTTTGCTTTGCTTTAATGTGAATCAAAGAGAACAGAATGTAAATTACCTGAGAATTGATTGTGCAATTATATAGACACGAAATTTTATTGATAATTCGGTATCACTCCTTGCTTTGTTATGGATTGCGATTACGTGTAAGGTTATAAGAAAGGCTAGTAATTTCGTTCTTTTAATGGTTCTAGCACAATTAACTTAAAGGTAACTCATGATTTAATTTGATTTTAAAGTAATTTCTTGTATAAACCGTGGAATCTTAACTGTTTAAACTATTAAAAATGATTATTTTTATTTCAATGTACTTTTTTAATGAGACACCACTGTTTACATAAAGTTTTAATTAGTTTTTAATAAAAACATTTTTTATTTTTGCTATTTTATATTTCTTTATTTTAGTGGAAATGATAATAATCCAATAAAAAACGAAAAAAGAAAAAAAAAATGTTTTAAATGCAAATAATATTTGATGAGCCAAACAAACAAACTCTTGAGACTGTGTGGCGCTGATTTTTTCTTTTTTAATTTTTGCATAATCAGCGGAAATTTAACCGATATCACATATGTGTTTAAAACAATTTTCTGCTTCTGCTTCTTCTTTTTTATTTTTATTTTTTTTTCAAATAAATTTTTTTTTATAACATTTTTGGTGAACGTGAATTTTAAAATGTAGCACACACACACTGCAAATTTTAATAAATAAAGATAAAAGCGTCATCGTATCACTTTTTTCACTTTTTTTTTTTTTTTGATTTTTGTGTTGTGGTAATATCTGCATTGCGATCATTTTTCAAAAAGTAAATTAAAGTAAATTTCTGTGTTTTTAAAATAAAAAATTTAATTGAAACATGAGAAAGAATAAAGGCGAAGAAGCGTTTTTATTATTTGATAAAATTTTGATTAATTCTTCGATTAGATAAGTGAATATTGGAGTGATTAGATGAGGCAAAATATGTTTTTTTTTTAGTTTTATTTCAATTTATTTTCTTTGTTTTTTTGCTTTTAATTAATTAATTAATTGATTATTATTTTGGTTTTGTTTTTTTTTATATGCTTTTATTAATTAATTTATTATACATAAAAAACGCAGCTATTGCAGATTATTGCGAAATTTGATTTTAATTTTAAAATGGGAAATTTTTCGATGTTTTGGAGTGTTGTCACTAAATATAAATCCGGGAAATTTTTTTTATTGATCATGTATTTGCTCGTTAGTCTTATATCTTAATGACTGGGAATTAACATACAAAAAATTCCTTGCGATTGAAACCTAACGTGAAAAGCTAAAGTGCGACTCGTCTGCACTTGTTTTTAACAAGTTTTCCGAAAGTATAGTGTTCCGAATAATGAGCTTTTACTGTATTTTTATCGCAAAACGATCCTAAAAAAAACAGACATGCGCTGAAAATTTCTGCAAATAGAATTTCAGGTGATCAAAAAAAAAATTAGTTTTTTGTTAATTAAAATAAATGTTTTCAAGATAAGAGAAATCGAATAAGATTTTTATCAAATAAATTTTATTTTTATGTATTTATTGATTAATTTGAAATTAATTGTTTGAAAAACAAAAAAATTATTTTGTTTTATATTGTAAAATAATTAATTAATTAAAATTTATTTCTAATTATAATTTACGCGGTTTTTATGAAGCAAAAAAAAAATCTATTGCAAATCGAATATTTAAGTAAAGAGAGATAGAATTGAGCGAAGAAAATCAAAAAAAAATATTCAGACAAGAATTTACCACATAAAAAGTGTATAGACAGTGATTTACAAGATGACGATTATGACGGCGGCGACGAACCGGACGCCTTTGTATTATATTTGTAACAGTGCAGTATAATTCTTTCAAAAATTCTTTTTATTAATTTTTTTTTATTAATTTGTCCTTAATTAATTATACTTATTCTTTTGAAGTAAATTTTTTAAAAATATTTTTAATTCATCCGGACGTTATTAAATCATGATTTTCTTCGTTAATTAAGATTATTACAGATGTTTATACATTTTATTTACCTTCTTTTACAATATTTCTTTTTGTTATTATTCTTTTACCACAATTACATCACATTCTTTCATTCAATAATAATCTTTTTAACAGAAATATAATAATAATACAAAAATAAGAGAGAAAGATTGAAAAAGAATTCAGCCATGGTCAATTATACTTAAGTAATGGTCATGGTCTAGCTGCCCTTATTATTTTTCCTTTCCTTTTCTTTTCTTTTTTTTTTTAATTTAAATTTAATTCAATTATATTATATATATATTCTGATGAAATTCTTGGTATAGAATAGTAGTAGAAACTGCTTCAATAGTCTTTGAATACACTTGTTTGCGGCTTTGTTTAGAAGCACTTTTATAGACTTTTTATTTTATTATTGAATGTTTCATGAGATTAATCGTTATAATAATGAGTATTTCATTCCTGGATTATAAGTTCTTCTTGGCGGGT
Source organism: Ptychoptera albimana (assembly GCA_961205885.1). Taxonomy (NCBI): domain Eukaryota; kingdom Metazoa; phylum Arthropoda; class Insecta; order Diptera; family Ptychopteridae; genus Ptychoptera; species Ptychoptera albimana. The sequence goes on from OY540802.1 coordinate 19,425,904, forward strand.
ACTTTAACACTAAAAGTTTTAATGTTAAAGTAGAATATTTTGGGAATCTACTTGAAATGACTTGTCAAATACAACTGAAATATTATTACATTAACATGGTAAATATCGAGATTATCGTTTGTTTAGGAAAAATTTAAAACTCGATTATCTTTTATTTCGGAAATTTCCCTTGGACATTCCAAATTCGTTGAAAGGAAATGCAAATATAAAAATCAGAGAAATCTAAGGATTTTCCTTATCTAATATTCAATATATAAATTATTCAAGTTTATTCACTGGTTCTTCTGAAATTTCATAAATTTTTGGTAAATTTTTGTCGGAAATTTAAAGAAATTTAAAATTTATAATCCATTTGTGGTTTTTTCTTTCCCTGATTTATATTTAATTTTGTTTAATCAATTACCCAGTGGTCGGTGTAACCACTTCCATATATATATTGGTGATAACTTTGGAATAATAATTAGGTCACAAACAAATGGGAAATAATATATTTATTAGATTGGATATTTTTTTATAAATTTTTTTTTTTAACTATATCGCGATTTTGGTGTTAATTACCTAATTACCTTGATATAGATTTTATATTATTTTACTTCTTACAAAAATTATATAATTAAAATTGTACGTAAAACAAGAAAATTATATTTATTATTAGTATGACAGAATTGGAACCCAATAAATTATGTAATCAAAGAAAAGAAAAAAAAAGAACAATTTTTTTGTTGTGTAAGAAAATTTTAAGATTTTTTTTTTCAGTGAAATATTAAAAAGAAATAAAGAAACACGAGGTGTGTGTATTGGGTACAAAAAAAAAATTAATTATATTAAATAAGTGAAGGGGAAATTTATACTTTATAATGAAAAATAAGCAAAAAAAAAAAAATGTTTGCTTTACTTTACTTGGCTTAACTTAACTTTTATTATACAATTTTTTTTTTATCGATAAATACATGCAATAAAAAAAAAAGAAAAAAAAAATTAATTAATCACAAAAAAAAAAATGATAAACGCGGATAACAACGTAGAAAGAAAAATCATTAAAAAAAAAGTTTTTTTTTATGTTTTTTATATATGTCGTAAGTAGGTTTCGCGAACAATTTGTTTTATATAATTTTTAATTTTTTTTTTTTTATTATCATTTTTATTTCTTATAAATCTTTAAAACACTTTTCTTCAGTAAAATGGTTGTTACTCTGTTGCTGTTGTTGTTGATTTTGTTGTTTTGTATCGATGTTATTTAGTTAAATAATGTTAAATAAATAAGTACATTCTGTGCTAATATAATATATATATATATATATAATATATATATTTTATTAAATTTATAGGGTGTCTGTAAAGTGTACGTTTTATTCGTAGAATTTTTATTCATACCATTTACTTGGTCATTTATTATCATGAAATTTTTTTTCACACGGAAAATTTTATGTAATTTAGGTAAATCACTTTTTTGATTAAAAAAATTATTATTTGTATTATAATTAGTTAATTGTGCACACACAATCGATTGGATTACATGTCATGGATATTAAAAAAAAAATTAATGAATAAACAATAAGTAAATTAAAAAAAAAGAAGCAAAATTATAGATTATTGATTATTCCGATACTGAAAAATCGTGTTAATGTTTAATTGATTATTAAATGGTGTTATTGAACGATTTTTAATTTATAAAAATAATTTTTTAACGGAATATTTATTGCTATTTTGACGAGTTTTTATTTTTTTATTGTGGAATACTTGTAAATTGTTATCAATATGAATATTTCACGATTTACGAATTAGTTTTGTGTAGCTGGTTGGTTTTACTTTGATCGTTTTTAATACAAAATTATGTTTTACTTGTTAGTTTTTCTGTAAATTTCGCATTTATATGAATGAGTGGTCAAAACTAGATTATTGTTCAAATTGTTTTTTAATTAAGGTTCATGAATCTGTAATTTTGATGGGAATTACATTTTTATTGTGTTTCAATTGCGTTTATTTTTCAAGACAAACATAATCCTTCCAGGCTTTGAAGTTTTGGTTTCATGTATTTTTATAATCTCGGTGTTATTCGAAGATATAGTCAAATAACATTATGTTTTGAATCTGAGTGTAATTTTACAGCAAATTGGTAATTTTGTATTAGAATTGAAAAAAATCATTTGAGTGTTTTATCTTTTGGTAAACAACACCCTATGATGTACTTAAATTTCTCATCATAACAAAACATAATAAATAGCGAAGAAATTGTAAAAATAGAAATGATAAACGAAATTAAATAAAAACTTCGACTTATTTTACCAGTTTTGTAATACCTGGACCAATATACATATTTAAAGCCCAAGAAATTATCTTAAATAAATAATTTTCATGTTTATTTCTAAATTATTAACTATTATTTTCTATTTAAAAACATTTAATATTGTTCGTGACATCCATTTAGTTTTTTTTTGCTTATATACAGCAAGAAGAGTTTGTTTCTACGATAGAGTTTGTCGTGTTTTACGTTTTTTTTTTTTATTTTTAATGTACCAATAAAACAAAATCGTAATAATATCAATAATAAAGAGTTTTTAATAATAAATATTGCTGACTTTATTAGAAAACAATGCTTAAAGAAAAATAAAACTAAAATGAGAACATTGTTGAGATTGTTGCATTGTTTTAGGTCGTCGTCGTCTTCGTTGTTGTTATTCATCGTCGCCGTTCTTCTGTTCTTATTTTATCTAAGTTTTATTCTGTTATTGCAATAATATTTCTTATTGATTTTTATTTTTTTTATTTTTTAGCGTTAATTTTTTCTTTTGATTTTATAAATTTGGCGTCAGATTTTTTCTTTTCATTTTTTCATTAATTAAATAAGAAAACTAATAGTTAAAAAATGCAACAATTGATTCGATTGTTTAATTTGTTTTTTTTTCTTTATGTTTATTTTAAAATAATATAAATTGTGTCAATATATAGTTATATACATAATATACAAAGTCAAGTTTTTTAATTTTTGGCGCCACTAAATGCTTAACGTTGTGTAAATAATGGAAAAGAAAAAATATTTTTTGTAAAAAACAACCATCGAAAACAACAGCAATAAGCAACAACCACATGAGAAATACTTAAAAAGTTTTAATTTATTTATTTTTATATAATAAAAGGAGGAAGTTACTTATGATTTATTATAAACAACTTAATTAATTTTATTAAAACAGAAAAAAAAAAAATAAAATAAAAGTTGAAAATTATTTGCCTTGGAGTCGTCACCATTGTTGTATGAAATTATTTTTAAATTGTGCATTTAAAAGTCAAATAAAAACTTAAGAATAGTAAATGGATATTTGTATCTAATATAGATAGAGTTAAGGTAACTTCATTATAAATTAAACTGTATTTATGGTAACGTCAATTAATCCAATAAGCAGACAATATAGAGTAAATAAAAACTCCTTCACATCTTCAAATCGTATTATAGGATAGATTCTAAATACATTCGTCGTTTGCCACATATGGGAATTTAAATTAAAACAAAAAAAAAATTCTTAGCGAAATATTTCCTGTTCAAAATCACTATAAATAGATCTGCCCTAAAAATAAACTTTTAAATTAAATTAAAGAAAAAAAAGCGCTTTATTTGGTAATTAATTAATTAAAAATAATCAAAAAATGTTTCTTTTTTTATAAATTAATTCTTTCAGTAAATTCAGGTATTTTAATTATTTAAAAATACAAAAATAAAAATCATTAGCAGCAGCTTCTCCTCTATATAATAAATAAAAAATAAAAAACGCAAAAGCAGCCTACACACGCATCTAAAATGTAAAAATAAACTTGAAATTTTTTTTTTTTTTTATAAATATTTCTCTAGTAAAGTTAATTTCCTAGTAAAATATTTTTTTTTATTTGTTTAGCTTATGAGTTATGTTTAGGAAAATAAATTGCTTTGATTTTGATTTCGAGGACGTTTTATTTGGAATCTTGAATGTATTATTAAACGCCACCACATCCTTATATATGTGGATTTAAAAAAAAAAATTTTTAATTAATAAACCTTCAACGCGTATTTAATTTGCAGTAAAAATTTAACGATGTGCTTTGGTTTTGTTTATGGCTTTTTAAATGGTAAGATGTACCTAGTTTTAATTGCTGCTAGTGATGCTAGTTTTTAGATAGTTCAGATTCTTGTTACTAGCCTTGTTTTAATTGTTTTTTCTTTTAAATCTATTTTATTACTCTTGAAAGCATATGATTTCTACTAATTTGGTTTGATGGCGTTTTCACTTTCGTGTTCGATACTGACCGTCTTTTAGTTTGATCGTTTCCTTAATCCTTGCTTTTTATATTTCAATGCAATTTTAGTGATACTTTCCTGATGTCGTGTAAGAAAGAGTCTGTAGTTGTTATCATTGGCTGCAGTAGTTAAGCTTCGTTAGTAAATTTCTATAATTCTAACTAATGCTTTTAATTGGATTTTTTTTTGTTCTCTCATTAGAACATTCAAATCATATTATAAGTTTGTCTGCTTCATTATTAATTTATGTCCAGTTGAAATATTTTATTTTATTTATACGTTTAGCTGCTGGTAGTATAGGAAATTTCAAAGTTGCATCCATAATGAGTTCATAAAGTAGTTAAATAGTTAACAGAATCTCAATAATTTATTTAAGCTAATTAAGCTTAACTTGGTGAAACTTTTAGAGCATAATTGCTTGCTTAAAGATCAAGGACTGTTAGACTACCGCAAAAAAAATTGTTTCAGTGCAACGTTGTTAATAATTCTTTTCAAAATACATGGTATGCGAAAATTCTCTGCAATAATTATTGGAAGTATACTAGCTGCTAATGTTGTAATAAATATTGTTAATCCATATATTACTGCTTATTATATTAAAACAACAAAAAAAAAATGTTTTTTTTTTGCATGTTATTTTAATTTTTTATTATTTTTAATTATTAAATAATATTCGTTGTGTGTTTACCTTTTATTTTTTATTATTTCTTTTCTATTTGTGTTAAAAATTATTATATTCTTCCGCATATTAATTTATTTATTTAATTATTAAAAAATGTTTTTTTTTATTTTTTATTTTCTTTATTTTAACGTAGAGAAATTGTTGATTTTTTTAATTTTTTGTTTATATAAATTTATTATTTCTTTAGCTTATCAATAATTTATTTTGTAAATATGATTTATTTAATTATGTATAATTATTAGTTTGCGGTTTTTTTTTATGATTTTTATATATAGTAAGATCCCGCATAAATGTGTTTCAGTATTATGCAGTAGTTGTAATATTCCTGAAATTCGTATGGTGCTGTTTTGGTATAGAGATTGACGTTAATGGAGGAAGTTAAACGTGGTCTTAATACTCAAATTATTAAATTTTTAAAGAGTAACAAAGGAAATTAGTGTACAAAAAACATTAGAGTTGAAAAGAAATATTATCTTCAGCTAAGAATAATGTTATATTAACTTTTGCAAAGATGCTCTGCTGTTAATCGTTGTTAAAATTGTTTATTAATTATAACCTAAAGCATTTATAAATGTTGTTGTGGTTATTAGCAATAACGACTGACTATAAATCATAAATAAATATAAGAACATCCTTTGCAATAGTTTAATTAGACAATTATATTCTAATATATTTTTCGTTTTTTTTTATGTACAGATAATTCTGTATTATCTCTGACTGTGAAAGGATTAAATTATATTTTAAAAAAATTTATATGAGTTTCTATGATTAAACTTCTTCTTTTTTTTGACACATAATTAATAAAATAAAAAATTGTTAATAAAATACCTCTTCTCTCCTATTATCTATCTGACTATACTTACATGGTATAATATAAAAAGCACTAAAAGTATAATTTTATAGTTGAGAACTATTGAGTGGAATCTTCTCCATATATAATAAAATTAACTCATTAATTCAAAAGCGATAATACATTGTCGACATGTTATTATCATATTGAAATTGACTAGACGGTTGTTTAAGTTTATTAAAAAGCAATAATTTTATTAGGTTTATTAATGAAAAGTGTAATAAGAAGTAATCTAGAATCAGGAAATGTGTTGCTGTGTACACATATTTATATTATAACATTTAACCACATTTTTTTTTTTTTAAGAATTGAGTCATTTTATTTATTATTTATTCTTTTAATGATGATTTACATTGGCGTTTAATGTAATTTAAACATTTTTTTATTATTATTATTATTTGACAACGAAGCAATAAGGAAGTTTAATAAAATAGGAATAAAAAATAAAAAGGTGGTAATGTGTGGTGTAGTAACTATTTAATTTGTATTTAATCGTTTTCTGTTATTTCTGTTGTTTGTTCTTGGTCTTGTGGTAAATAAATATTAAGTGGTACAATAGGATTGTGATTTTATTTAATTAAATTAAATTAAATTATTTCTTCAGAGACCACAAGGTAGTTTTTCTATCTTATTTGTTTTTTCTTTTCTTTTCTATTTGTTTAATGATTTTGTTAAGACAAAATTATGTTTCTTGTACCATTTTTGTGGTTGTTGATATGCGGTTTGTTAACACCGCTGCAACGTAATAATTATTGCTTTGTATATGTAAATATATATATTTTTGCATAGCAATTGTGCTTTATTTACCGTTATTATTATGTAAAGAGAAATGCTTTTATTTTATTATTTTTAATAACTTTATGCTGATTTTTTTATTACTAGTAAATATGCTTATATGATGTTGTTTTGTAGTTTAGTTAAGAAAATTATATAGCAATGCTGTGTCAATAAAACATTAAATACCTGATGTACCGTAAGTTTGTGTTTAAGGTCAGTTAAGAGGCAAAAGCGCATCATAGTTATTTATGATCTCTATCCACAGTCAAATGTAAATTAAAAAAAAAAAAATCTTCTAATTTTATGTAGATCTTTAATCATAAATATGTGATAACGCGTGATCGTTTACAACTAACCAGCGATTATATTTATCAATTATTATGTGAATTTTGTTGTAAAAAAGAGAAATTTTTTCTTCTTGGTGAAATTATTAAATTTAATTTTCATTGCCTAATTTTTTATTATTTAATTTATTAATTTTTTAATTTTTTTGTGTATATAGTTAGTTATAAATAAATTTAATCTATGTCATATCTCCGTGTAATTTTGTTTTTTTTTTCTATTATAAAATTTTGTTCTCTTGAATACAAATTTTGTTGATTACACATCATTATTTAATCCACTGAGCCAAATAAATGTTTCGTTGTGTTTTTTTGTTGAGCTTTCTGTTTGTTTTATGCCGGGTAATAATATATGATGTGAAAATTTTTTAAAAATGTTTTAATTTTTAATTTTGCTGATGTTTTATGAATTTATTAATAAATTTTGTATGAGACTTTATTGCTTAAGTTTTTTGTGAACTGTTAGACCTTTCAGAGACTTTGCGTTGCTAAATAAAAATATTGATTACCAAGGAGTTGAAATCTTTGATTTCTGTAATTCTGCACCAAATGTCTTTTACATTTGTAATCTAGTTAAGATACTTGTGACTGTTTTTATTGCTTCTTTATGATATAAAAACACGATGCCGTGTCTCTTGAGGCAAATTTTACTAACAATCTAGATGTTAATGATTCTAATTAGCTGATTTTGCTTATTTTCTTGCTGATAATTTTCTTGGCATATTTTTTCTCAACCAATACATTATTTACGTAACAATATCAAGGTCCGAGGTGGCATATGTATTGTTAATTTTTTATTCAAATTTCTCTGAATTTTTTATATTTCAACTTGTCGGCAAAGGTAAAATAATTATTGACCTAAAAAATAAACGCAAGTGACATATTTCTATAATTAAATAATTGTGCTTAGGGCTAAAATATTTTTTCATTTATACAAATATTCATCCCCTACGTTTTTTGTTATACCACTTTAGCGTATTTATATTGTAGAAATGTAAAAATTTCCAAAAAATTATTTAACCCAGAATATTTAATTTTATTTCCTGAATACAAATTGGAATTTAGGTTAAATTATGTAAATTTTTTATTTCTTTAATTATAAAACTTTTTTTTTCTTACTCTGAACTCTAAAATAATATAAAATAAAACATAAAAAAAACATATTTAAAGCTGATGATTTAATAATAAGAATATTTTTTTTGTGTGTTTATTTTAAATCTGTTTAAATAATAAAAAAAAAACAAATAAGTAAAATAATAAAATAATCAACGTGGAACTAAGATTTGACATATTTTTGATGAACAATAAATTTCACTTCCCAAAAAGAAAAGTCGTCTTCGATGAGCTAACAGCAAAATATAAAAATTGCAATAAAAATAAAATGAAAAGAAATTTTTTGCTAATTAAAAATTTGCAACAAAAAATTTCGGTTTTTTATTTTTATTTTTTGGTTCTTAATTGTGTAAAGGTCATTCTAGTCGTGGAGCATTTAAAAAACCATTTAATGAGTTATTAATTTTGGATTTTTTTAGTAAAGTAGTTTAATCAGTGACCTAATGAATAAAATGTATGCTATCAGTTTTTAGTTCTTATAAAAGTATTTAGGGGTTTTTGCCTTTAAAAGTTGAACCAAACACCAGGCCATTGTAAGTTTTTTAGTCTGCCACTGTATTTGTCTGTCCTATTGAAATTTACTAGAAATTTCAGAGAAACAACAAGAAAATGTATTAATATCAGAGATCCAACTCTGCTTTAACTATAACGACGACGTTAATTAATAAATTTTTTATTTATTTATTTTATTTTGCAAATAATTTTTTATTTTTTTTTTTTGTTGTTGCTGTTGTGTGCTAATTTTATTTAATTAACGTTTTTTTTCTTCTGTTTTAGCCATAAAACCGTTTAAGAATTTATAATTTTTTTTTTATTCCTCTTATTGTTTGTAGTTGTGTGATGGATCGTGATTAAAAGTTTGTATTTGCCTTTGATGTGATGATGGGAAAACTTTAGAAACGTAAAAAAATAAAATAATTAAATGAGGAATTTTTTTTTGTTTTGTTTATTTACAATTATTATAAAAAAAAATTTTTTTTTATTTAAATTTGGTAAAAAAATGTAGAAAAATTATAAATTTTATTATTTAAATATCATTGCCGCCGCCGCCGTTTATGCTGCCATATTTTTATGATTTAATAATTTTTATTTATATTTCTTATGATTTATTTAACGGTATATATATGTATATACAATGTGATGATAAAAATAAACATGAAAAATTATTATTATGACTTTATGAAAGGTTTAAGTAAATAAAAATGCATTTTTGATTTTATGTGTATTTGTTGTTTATAGACTTTACAAAGTATTTTCTTTTTATTTTATTTGAGGTTAAATATCGATGGATTTTATGGTTTGTATGTTGGAAATTTATGTCGCGATTCAATATGTCGAAATATCATATTGAAGCTAGTTAATTAATTTTATGCATTACGTTTCGCGATACCCTCTGTATTATTCAGGAAATTGAACATCCTGCTAAAGAATATTTTTAAGATATTGAACCAACCCTGCCAATTACAGTGCAGTCATCATATATCACCTACTCAGCGTATTTATTTAGAAACATTTTAAGAATATCACCTACGTTGAGAGAATTATTTAAAAAATTCTCTTAATACACGAAAAGATATTAAAAAGACGAGGCGAAAAATTTCACGTTGCACAATATCTTTCATTGGAAAAAGATTTTTAACTTTTTTTTTTACTTTTTCCCATCGTTTGAGCTGTGATTAAATGGTTTAAGATTTTATTTCTTATTAAAGCCTGTTATGATATCATTATGCTAAAAATTAATGCTCGCCCGGGGTGCTAAATATTTTGTTTAATTGAATATACTGGAATTGTTTTATGAGGGCATGTTTTTCTTAAGTGATAAAACCATTTCGTCCTCAGTTTTGTCAGTATATTGTTATTTTTCGGCTCTTTTTTACCAAATCGTTGTTTGTTGATTTATTAAAACATTTTTTTTATTACTATTTATTATTACATAAATAGAAATTTTATTTTTTAACGTAATAATAATAATTATTATTATTATTATGTGATTATTATTAACAAAACGGTAAATAATTTATTATTGTTTTTATTTGTTTTTGTTAATTTCCAGCTGAATTTTTTTTTTATTATAATGCCGGTTTGGAAGTAAAAAAAAACGAGAGCGAGAGAAAAAAGTTGGAATATATATGCCGACAAAAAACAATAAGAAATTTTTTTATTTATATTTTTTTTTTTCATGTCAGAACCGTATTTTATGTATTGTCAAATAATTTATGTTTTTATATGCAATATTTATGCTGGTATGTTTTCGTTTAGTGGTTAAATGATTCTTTGATTACAATTTCACATTGTTGTACAGAATTTGTTTTTATTTTAGTTAAGTAAGAGTTTATCTAGCTTTTATTATGAGGGTTAAGTTTTCTTGGCAATTTCTTGGCATATAATATGCAAACTTTTATAATAATGATAATATTACATTGGAGTGAAGTGGCTGTATAAAGGAAAAACCCACTTGAATTTGCTATATAAAACAAACAATGAATACAAATTGATTTTAAATGTCACAAAATAATTTTTTTCATTAATTATTAATCTAGAAGCGCGATATTACGTTTTTTTTTGTGATTTTCACTGGTTGAAACAGCCTTGTTTTATCAGTTTATCATTTTTGAGACTAAATATCAGCTAATACGCATTTAAAGCTTATTTACGTGATGCATTAGGTAGTCTCTGGTGGAGTTAATCTAGCTGTTCTTGCCATGACGTGGAATGATAAAAACTCAGTTACAAGCAAAAAAAAGTTTAAATAAATCTGGTTGTTATATAGGCAAGTTATGCAACCTTAATTCGGGCCTGAAGATATTATTACAACATAATATATCATGCATATTGAATCTTATGAGTCATATTATAAAAGGTGGTGTTGATGATGATGATACTTAAAATAATTTGAAGCATTTTATAATGTGTTATTCATATTAAAAAAAAAAATTTTAAAAATATTTCACTTTCTTGGCTGGGAAGAAAATAAAAAAATTTAAAATGCTCCAAGTGTGGTAAAGATGAGAATTTTTTTTTTTTATAAATCTACTTTTGTTAAGCAAAGCGTATATAATGATTATGATGATGTCATTTATGCTTTCAACATAACATTTTCTGTTAAGCATTTTTTTTTAAATTTTTGTAAAGAAAATTAATGAATTTACCTGTGTGTGGTTGGTGTGTCTAGAAAAGGGTTTATTATTTCTTTTTTTTTCTTGAAAAATTTGTTATTTTTGAAATAATTACTGCTTAAAGCATTAGAGTTATGCTTTTAAAAAAACTTATGATAAATATCCAGTTAGGATTTTTATTTAATAAATAATTTTAATTTTTTATTTTTATTGATTGTTTTAATAAGTTTATGCTGCAGGCTGTTAATTCCTGTAATAAACAATGTCAGTGTCAACAAATATAATTATTATTATACCACTTTTAAAGTATTTTTAATTTGTTTTTTTTCTAATTAGTTATAAAAAGTATATATTTTAAAATAATAATAATAAAAAAAAAAAACTATGTAATTATAATTTATAATTATTTATTTAACACTTTAAGTGTTTGCTTTTTTTTATATATTTGTTTGTACTCGCTTGACCTTTTATGCCAATTTGATTATGGAATTTATTTTAATGATAATAAACAAATATATAAATTAATAAATTAATTATTTTTTAATCAGATTTATTAGTTTTGTTGGTGTTATTGTTGTTGTAATAATTAATGATGAAAATTACAAAATTGTTTTTTTTTTTAATAATTAATTTATATTTAAGAAGAAGAAAAATAAAGCGATAAAGAAAAGGGAAAGGTTTCTTTTATTTATTTTATTTATTTATTTATTCATTTAAATATATTAACTGTTTCGTGTTTTTTTCTTCTTCTTTCTTTTTCTTTTACTTTTAAGTATTTTACTCTTACTTTTTTGGTGGGCTTTTTTATATATATTATATGTATATGATGTTATTAATTATTTGTTTTTAAAACCATAAGAAGAGAGAAATAAATGTCTAAAAACATTACAAATTTAATGGTTATTATTTAAAAAAAAACAAAATCGAAAAAAAAAAAAAAAAAATGTTTAATTTAAATTTATTATTATTATTACTTTTTTTTATATACTAAAAATAACTTTTCTTTATTTTATTTGTCGTTTGTTTATTTGTTTAAGCTGCTCTGTCTTAAGTAATAATAATAAATTTTAAAGGATACATTTAGCTGTCTGGATGCTTTAAATTTAAATTAAAAAAAAAAACTAAAATTTATTGCTGTGCAGTTTTTTTATTCTTCTTATTTCACTTACTTTAAATATATAAGCAGTTAATTTGTGAATGAAATTTAAATCCAATTTTTTTTTTTGGTTTTTAATTACATATATTGATAATAATAATTGAAATATTTTTATAATTTAGTGGCGCCAGTTAGTTTTTTTTATATTTTTTCACTAAACTACCCTGTTATTTATTATTTGTTTATGTTTTTCTGTTATTAACGAAGAAATATCATCTTAAATCATACATGTTTTTTTAAATGTATTTTGGGTGTCGTATTTGCTTTAAAATTTTTTTTTCTTATTCTTTACATACATTTTCTGATGTGTTAATTTGTATGACACGATTTCAACACCTAAATACATTTTTTATTCTTTTCTTTTCTATTTTTTTTATTATTATCAAAGTACTAGCATATGTGTGATGATACTAGATTGTTGTTTTTGGAATTAATTTCAATAAGTTGGTATTTAATTTGAAAAAGACCAACTTGTCTATAGACCTTATGGCCTTAGTACAATCGACGTAAGCATGTCGTAAGAAATGTCACTTACAAGTTTATAAATGGAATTTCTAAGTAAATACACGTATAAAGCTTTTAAAAATTATTTATTATTTATATAAAGTGCGTATTTGTTGGTATTTTTTTTAACAAACTTTAAAGTAACGTTCCTTAAGTCATTCCTTAAGTTAATTGTGCTTAAACCATTATGTGTCTTAATTTTTCATTATAAATCACATTTAGATTATAATTTTTTTTTAGAAAATCATAATGTTTGATTAATAAATTTATAAATAACACGTCAAAGTTAGTTAACATTAACACTTTCTTTAATGAATTAATAAAAAAAAGAAGCAAAAATTGTGTTAAGAAAGGAGACGAAATTTTATTAGCTGGATAAATAAAAATAATCCGGATGCAAATTTATTTTATTTTTATAACTTGAGTAGTTAATGTAAAAGTGAAAGAAAATCTATACGACGAGTGTGTGTAAATAAATGGTAAACCGCATTATTATTATTATTATTATTAATGGATCGAATGTAAAACTATAAAATAAAAATCGATCAATAAAAAATGTATCTCAACTCCTTTTATTTCTTGTTTTTAATAATCAACAAGAATGAATAAATCCGGACACAAATATTACGAGTTTTGTTATTGGTTAACAATAAAAGTTTTTTTTTTTTTATTAAATATCGCACATTTTATTGTCATTTTTGACATCTGGCAGCATACAATAATTTTTTTATTAAAAATTAATTTTTTTTGGTTATATATAAAATAAGTTGAGCAATTAATGTTGAGTTAAGCAAAAACATAGTAGAGTAAAGAAACCATTTCAAGGACGTGAATGTATGAAAAGATTGTAATAAAACCATTGAAAACAGTATTAAGAAGAAAACACTGAAACAATAACACAGTGGCAGAGTAACAGCCGTACTGGAATTCTTCATGTTTATGTATATATAAATTGTCAAAGTTGTTGTGTTGTTGTGTTGCTGTGCTGTTTCCATATAATAAACCAGGCAGGCACAAACCAAGAAAACTATCACTTTTTAAGAGTTTTTTTTTTTATTATTATTATTATTATTATTATTATATTTCTTCAGTATCATATTGAAAATGAGATAAAGATGAATGTTACTATGTAAGCTTGATTTTTTTTTAATTTTATTGTTATTCGTATTATTATTAATACAGCGAATAGAATGTTGTTTTTAATGGGGTAATTATTTTATTATTAATAATATTAATAATTTTTAATCTTAATGATAGTTTTCTTATATGTCTTCCTATATTTAAACATATATTAATATCAGTTTTGTATTTTATTCATCTTGTTGTCTACATATATTTCTTCTTTTATTTTTCGCGTCTTATCTGACATATAATTCAGTTTTTTTTTTTTTCTTTTTAATGATTGAGATGTCTTTGGTTTGATTTTTTTTGTTTTCATTTTGTAATTTATAATCATGATTTTAATAAAGGTTTTTTGTACATTTCTTATTTCTTTAATGATTTTTTTTTTTTTTTGTTTTTTTTTGTTGAATAATATTTTATTTATTAATTCGTGGTTGTATTAATTAATTGGATATCATGATATTATTTTCATGATTATTTTTAAAGTGTTTGTTTTAAATAAATTTACTCTGTACCTAAATTGTCTGCTTTTTAGAGTGTTATTAAAAGTTACTTTTGTTTTTATTTGGGAAGGAAAGCAAATGAAAAACACTTTATGTCGCTTTACATTCTGATTGACTTGTCCAGTTCTTGAAATAATTAGTCGATATTCCCGAGACATGACTTCTTCGTTAATCTCTTTTAAATATTACCCGTAGCAGTATTTATTTAAAAATTAATACGTAGTTCTAGCGTATCTGTCTTATTTGTGATTTCCGGAACATTTATAAATACTGTTAGTTAGAGTTACTCTTTTAAAAATAACTAAAATAGGGAACTCTGATATAGATAAACCTTCATCATGAGAAATTTGCAATTATAAAATACACCGTCTCTACGAATCGTATTCAGAAATTAATTTGAGGGTTTTTTGTAGTTTCAACTACGATGAATTTGATTAGGAATTTATGATATTAATTTCTTATTTTAAGGAATTTGCTAGTTAACAAGTAAATAAGTGCTTTCACTATTGAAGCATAAGCTTTTGGTATTTTAATTATAATTTACATTAGATTCAATAGAATAAAATCTAAATTTTTAAAGCTTTTTTTTTTTTTTAATTTTTTTCAGTAAATAATAAATTTTTTAAATAATTTCTGTTTGATGTAGATAAATAATGCTTTTGTTTAGTAAATTAATTAATCATTTTTTTTAAGTTTTTTTCTTTCTGAATTATTATTATGTGTCATTGACATTGACATTAAAATTATTTCTTTTTGACATTATTATTATTATTATTTTTTTTTAGTTGATAATGAATTATGATTTAAAAAAATTAATCAATTATTGGCACGATGCTTTCGGTCATAAATTAATTTAATAAATTTTAATTTACATTACAACTAACGATACAAGAGAGATGATTCTTTAATTAATACTAAAAATACCAAGAATAATATATTTTATTCAGTAAATTGATGATTTTTTTTTTATAAATATTATTATTATTATTACAACAATTAAAACAAAAAGTTAATAAATTAATAAAAATATTTGTCATATGTGTCTTATAAAAGTGGTTAGCTGTGTTAATTTTTGCTTATAATTTATATATTATATTAATAATAAAACTATACTATAAATATAATTTAGTGTTTTGTATTTCTATATTTGGTGTTACGGTGTTTTATTATTTAAATTAAATTTTACAAATGTTTAAAAAAATAATAAAATTGTAGGTGTTTTGCCATTTTAACTTTTTTTCTACTGCAATAATAATAATAATAATAATAATATTATTTAATTATAAATTTTACTTTATATAGTTTGCTTGGTTTATTTATTTAATTTGCATAATAATTGTTATAATTTATTTTGCAAAAAAACTTAATTAATTATTATTATTATTATTATTATTGTTATTATAATTTTAATTAATTTATTATAGTTTATTTTGTATTTGTTGATATATTTTATCTTTTAATCAGTGGTTTAAACCATTTATTTGAATATCCTTTTCATAATTACCAATTTATGAATTTTTTGGATAATTTAGATGGTTTATTAGACATATGTTTTTTTTTTCGCATAGTTATTCCATGTGTTTAATGCATGTTTAGTAATTCTAATGTTTTTCCTTTAACGTTTTGATCAAATATACTTATCAAGACAGGAGTATCAGGTGTTTTTATAAAGCAATGAAATATTATCAACAAACTAGTCAGAATCATTTAGCATGCTTTCGTCAAGTTCTTGATTCTTAACAATGGATAGTAGAAGATTTAAATGAAGGTTTTCATCGGTGATACTTTTATTTTTGCTGTTCTTTTTATATTCAAAATTATTTTTGTTTGTAATTTAATTAAATTTACCTTATAAAATGGTTTTTTTTTCTACAAAAGCATTATTATTATTGTTATAACTTGGATTAAATAGTGAACACATTATTTTTTATAACTTTATTAACGATTTAAATATTTTTTTTTCTGATTAAATCTGAAATATCAACAGAACACATTATGGTATTTTGGTTACAAATAGAAAAAAAGGTTTGAATAAATGAGTCATGTATTGCTGTAAAATTAATGAAACCGATTTATAATAACAATAATAATATATAACGAGTTCTATTCTTAGTAGAAACGACAAACCAGCATCAAGTTTTAATAAACACATGTGGTTTTATTTTTAATTATATTTGTCAATAACTTTTTTTTGTCGTGAATTATTTTTTTTATAACGCAAACCATAAATGTACAATAATTTTGGTTGATCTGTTTAAATTTGTTCATTATATTATAATACGATTGAATCTTAATTTCTGTTTTGGTATAAATTTTTATTATTAACACGCTTTAAAAACGTATGTTTTAGGTTTTTATGTTAATTTAGCAAGTGTACAGGTGTTACTTTTATTTAAATTTTTATTTTGTTATTACAATAGCATAAATATATTATTAATTCACATTCTTGATTAATTTGTTCATGTGTCTAACATAAGGTTAAATAAGTCTACTTCATGTCACTTGTATTCTTTTTATTCCCACCAAAATTATATAAAATAACAATCTTTTGGTTTTAAGTTTATCTTTTTTGGCGAAGAGGAGAATCTTTTTTCTATATAATTTAAAATGTTTCTTTATTTTTTTAAATCATTACACGTTTTTAGTGGATTTTTTTTTATAAGTAATGCTTGCAGCTATAAGTAATAATCAAGTTTTTTTTTCATTATTTGTTTAATTTTGAATTTTTTTTTATTATGGTTTTGCAAATGTATTTAATTGTTCTTTAAATTTTCTGCTTTATAGTTGGCTTTATGTTTGGTTAAACAAAAAAAGAAAAAAAGTAATAAGAAAGAAATTTTACTTAATGCTTTTTTCTGCCATTATCTCTTCTCTTTCATTATTATCATTTATCTTCTAACAAATTAAAAGAAAAAAAATCAAGTATAATGGTAGCCGTATAAAAACCAGCAGCAGCATCAGCAACAGCATACACAAAAATTAATAAATAGAAATAATAATACATAAAAAAAACCAACTGAAAAATAACAGCTAAAATGGGTTTGCAAAGACGAAGGTTCAAGGTCTTGTCGGTTGTTGTTGACTTTATTTATTCTTGTGTTTTTTTTTGTTACTCTTAAACACTCAAAGAACAGTAAAAGGGGGACGTGTGGCTGCTGAGGTCATTTGTATTAAACTATAAAAAGTTTTTGAATACAAAGCAAAATAATAAAATAAAAAAAATCTAATGGAAAACATTTAGAAAATATCTAATTAAATAAAGTAATAACGCCAAGTAATAGACACAAGACGTTTTATGCATAGCTTAAATTAAGTTCAGAAGTCGTACAGATATTTTAAATAGATAGAAAGAAGTTTTTTTTTGTTTACCATTCTCATAGTTCTTATGTGTTAAAATGTATTTTATGGCATAAATATCTTGGAAACAAAGTGTTTTCTTCTACATTAATGGGTTGGCTGGCTTTGTAGTTTTTGTTATTATCTATATATTTTGTATAAAAAATAAACGAATTTCTTGTGTAGAAACATTTTTCAAGCTTGCCCTTCTTGTATTAACAGCATAATTGGTTTTGTTTTTATTTTCCTTTTTGCATATTGAAGGTTCATCATTACCAGTAATATTTTATTTTTGGTTTAATATTTATCTGATTTCACCTTTTTATTTATTTATAACGAAGAAAAGTAGAAACAGTAAAGTCTCACTAAAAATACCATTATTGTATAAATTTATATAATTGTTTCCTTTATTTTCATTATCGATATTGATATTATTATTAAGACGTAACTAAGTTGAATTAATGATAATAAAACCTCCTCTGCTGTTGTGTGTTGCACGTATCACATCAATAAGTAGAAATTAAAGATGAATAATAAATAATTATATTAAAGAAAAGAAAAGAAGAAAAAAAAAAGGTTTATAAGGTCACAAATATTTTTATAAATTATTAATGCAAAAAAAAAATTTTTTTTTTAAATTGTGTAAAGAAAATGTTTTTATCTTTAAATAGATAAAATTGAACTTGAACCTTTTTTTTTTTTTTAATTTTTTGTTTTCTTTAATCAAGAAAGAAAGAAAGAATTTTTTTTTTATTTATTATTATTAACGAATGATTATTATTGATTTTTGGTTATTTAATTTATTAATGAAATTAATTTTTCTTTTTTCTCTTTATTTTTAGGTAAGGAAATTATTCTTTGTGTGTTTTGTGTACAGTCAGTCAATAAAATAATGGAAAAATTGATTAAAATCATTGAGCCATGAGAAAATTATTGAATTCAGGTAAAAAATGAAGTAATTTATTTTTATATAATTGATAAAGCGAGTTAGTTTGTTTATTTGTTTATTGACCTTAAATTAGATGAATCATCTATTTAATCGTATTATAAACAAGTGGAAATAATATAATTCTTCAATCATTAATGTTTATTAAGTAAATAAAGCTCAGTGTATAATAAATTATATACACTGATCGAATACAATAAAAGCGTAGCAATAATTAGCCCTTCAAACATTGAATTTCATTTTCATTAACAAATAAATAAAATGGAAAAAAAAAACAACGAAAAAACACATAAAGCATGTACTTATTTGGATTAAATATATTTTTCAATTATATAATTATTGCTGTTGTTGTTGATGTTGTTGGTTTGTCAGCGTTTTTATTTTATTTTTTTTACTTTTTTGACCTACAAACTAATTTTCGTTCTATTCAATAGGTTTTTTTTTTTTTTTTTGTTATTAAGTGGATTTTTCATTGTCAATTTGCTTTTATTTTGTATGAAAAAAAAATGTAATTAATTAATGTCATTTTAATTAAATGTTAAAAAATAATAATTTTTTGTTCCGGTTTTATATTCCGTTTAATTTAATTATACATTACTAATTATGGTTAAAAGTACCTTAAATTTAATTAAATCTTAAGTTTTGTAATTGTAATTGTTTTGTGAAAAAGAAAAAAAATTGTTTCAGAGAAGAAAAAAAAATTATTTATCGGAACGTTGTCGGCATTTTGGCGGGACACAAAAAACATTAAAAAAATTTTAAATAAAAAGTCACCGACCGACCTTGTGTCGTCATTGTTTTTATTTGTTTACATTTATTGTTGCGCTGATGTTTTTTTCTTTCGTTTTATTAATAATATTTTTCGTCTACAGAAATGATAAAGTTGAATGCAAAACAACACCAGTTTCCCAGTTCATATTATTGATTCTTGATATTGTTTATTGTGTGTTAACTTAAAAATAATTATTTACTTCTGAAAAATAAAAATCAGCAACGAATATGTTAGCGCCGTGTCACTATACCTTACCTTTTGTTTTTAATCTTTTACCGCAAAAATATTAATCAATTTATCTTCTTCTTCCGTTTTTTTTTTTGTTTACCTTAAATTAAAATTTATATCCGTATTATTGTAAATGTTGAGGTAATATGGTGATGGCAGTTGTAGTTTATTGTTGTATTTTCCTTTTGTAACTTTTAATTCGTTGTTTTGTAATTTCTATATTTGGTTTTAAGAGATTATCAAAAAAAAATTATAAATAAATTAAACAACATTTAAAGGTTCTCAAAGGTAACATCAATTAATTTTTATTTTATTTCATTTAATTCGTTGTAACTTTTACTTTTGTTGTTGTTGTGGTTATTGTTGAAAAATCAAAGGTAATAAAGCTTAGTGTCGCATTAATTGTCGCTTTTTTGTTGTTGTTGTTGATATTGCCATTGCTGTGGTTTTATTTTGTTATTAATTGACAAAAAGAATTATTGTAATTGTGAAATTTTAATTAAATTATTTTATTTTATTGCATTTAGTTTTTTTTTCTTTTATTATTATAAACTTATTCGGTTTTGTGCGAGTTGCAACTCTGCCACCACATTTACGTTTTTAAATATTTTTTATTACTATTAAAATTAAGCTGAATTATTTTATTAATTAGTTTTTGTTTATATTTGAGTAAAATGTAAAATAATTTGCTTTGTATGTTTGGTGTGTTGTTAACACTTTTGTTGTATTTAATTAAAACGCGACAGTATGGCGTCGACAATTTTGTTGTTTTTACTATACCAAGACGATGGTCGATGATCGATGGTGTCAAGTTTTATTCTTTTATTTTTTTTATAACGAAATTATTTATTACTATTCATGTCCAGGAAAGGGAAGTGTTAAAAAAAATTTATTTATTCAATTTTAATTTCGTTTTTATTTAATTTTTTTTTTTTTTGGACTGCTGTGCTATTAAGACCATTTAAGGTGATGCTGCTTAATTTATTTTTAATTAACTGATTCACTTTTAACTTTTTTTTATTATTTGTAAATCCTCTTTAAGTTGTTATTAAATGTTAATCGATTATAAGACAATTGTTGATTATTTCACTTTTTTTTATTTATTAAAAATGTTTATTAATTACATTACTTCCGTTTATTATTCACTTTTTTTTTTTACTACACATAATGTGTCATTATTTATAGAAATTTATTCATTTTTTTTTTTTTAATAATACTAATTATTATGATAAGTATAAAATATCGTGTGCAGAAATTCGTCATTAAGTAATTATTTAAAATATGTAATCACTTATGTCATATATGCATATATATTTATGAGATAAGAGGTATGATGATAAATTACAATAAAAACAACAGAGGTAATTCACCTATTGTACTAATTAAAAAAAAAATTAAAAATTCATGCATTTCTAATGTAAATTATAGGAATTTTTAATTATTTTAAAATAATTAATATTTCTATTGTTATCACCTGTTGTGTACACGTTTATAAGTAAAATAACGTTTTACACCTCCGTTATTATTTATTTTTTTTTTTTTTGAAAGGTTTTTGCATAATTAAGTCACGTGAATTGAATTTTATTTAAATATTGTCGTTTTTGGACAATGTCATTTTACTAGCCGCTCACCTTTAAAGGTAATGAGAATAAATTAACTTTAAATGCAAATTTACATTTATTTATTGCTGTTAGCTGGATGTTTTATTTACACACGGGAAATACCTTATAATACTAAGAAAGTAGATTTTTTTTTTGTTATTACACTGGTGACATTTTTTCGGGGAATTGTTTGGTGCAATTAGTGCGTTAGAAAGTTGTAACGTAAACAACACGATCTCAAGAATATTCTAACGGATATTTAGAAATTTCTCTTTCTTTTTTTTTATGATATACAAAAATATTAAAATAAATAACGACTTGAAAATTTTTTTCCCTTTTTTCCATTTATTCATTTTTTCAGTTATTCTTGATTTATTGTTAGATTATGGATGACAAATGCAATAAAATAGTAAAATCAAAAATTATCATAAATTTTATTATATAATAATAATTGTAAAATAATAATAAAATATAAAAAATTTATTTCTATATTCTTTTCTCTTTATCAAAATACCGTGTATAAGAATGAATTAAGCAGCAGTAGATTAAAGTTTATTATTGTTTTACCTAATGCGGTGTTTATTATACTATTTTAAAATGTTTGAAGGCTAGAAACACGTTATTATCATTGCTTTTTTTTATTTTTCATTTCTATAACAACAAATTGGTCTATTATTAAACTTTTGTTAAACTGTTTCGACTTTAATTTATTGGTGAAAGAATTTTAAGATGATTTTTTATTTTTATTATTATTAAGATTGAAACATTAAACATAGAATAGCCAGCCAGCCATACGGAAGCATAATGAATGGTTTTTTATTGATATTTTATTTTTGTAGGTTCTTAGTCACATAAGATTTATATTTTATAAATGGAAATGTGTCATACAAATTCTTTAGTTTATAAATAAGTAAAAAAAAAACCAAATTTTTACTTTTATTTTTTTGTAAGAAATATTCAATATGCAAAGTTGATAAATTATTATTGATTAATTAATTATTAATTATAATATTGGTCATTAAATGGAAACTTATTTATTCAAGATAAGATGATACAGAAGTGTTATTAAATGTTTTTTTTTATATTTTTAGTTCAGCAATTTAACCCGTAAGCCTTTTGTTTTTCTATTTTCTTGTGCGAAATAAGTTAACAAGTCGTTCACATGCAAACACATGCCCTAGCTTAACGTGAAAGAATTTACAAAAATAATTGCAGGGTTTTGAAATTAATAAAGAAAATAAATGTTGTTATTATTAAGTAATTTAAATATATATGATGCTGTTTTTGGTTTATATAATTATCTACAGTAAATGCTCTGGACGATTTGGAACGATTTAAAATTAGAAAAACTTGTTTAGTTAAAGATTTGCCAGTCAGACGAGTGATTACTTGCGCACAGAACAACGAAATTTGTATTTTATTACCATAATATTGAAATTAATCTAAGAAATGTCCGGAATGTGCAGTCGTTGCAGTCCTTGTTTCGAGTAACCGAGTTTCTCGTATAGTTAATACCTTAACGTATGAGTAATGCTAATTAATCTAAGAAAAAAAATTCCAAAGATCATTCCGTAATACAGAGACTTCAATGTAATTTTAAATGTCTTATTATGTATAATCTCGGCAGCATGCATAATAATTATGTAATATCTTAGTAGACAATTATATATTTTTAAAGAATTTAAAACAATATTTAAATTAGAGATGACACAAAGAATATAAAAAATGTTGTGGAGCAATAAAAATTGCAAAAAAAAAAAATAATAATAATAATAAATAAATTTTAGGAATTTCATACAATAATTAAGACATTTAAATTTTTATTTACTCACGTTTATCGCTTCTTTTTTATGTTTTTATTTATCAAATGTCATTTAAAATAATTAATTTTAATTCTTAAAGATTCATATTATGTAACATTAAACTTAAGAACTGACCTTGATCTTCTCTTTATCATTTTCTAGAATATTATCCGTTGTTTATCGATAGTTTAAATTAAGCTTTCGTTTCTTATTATTATTTGATTATTAGTCTATTTTTGTTTGATACTTAACAGCAACAGCACCAGCAAAAAATAGTGAAATCGATTAAAATGTAACCATTTAGATACGGTTTAAGCCAAACAAATAATTTTTCTTTTTGTTAAATGAAATGATCACACCATATATGATTGAATTTATAAAAAATGTGATAATGATTTGTAATTTGGTTTGAATTTTAAATCTATTTTGTATTTTCTTTTTCTTATTTCTTATTCTTATTTCCGTTTGAATGAGTTTTTTTTTTCTTTATCATTCATTAATTTATTTTTTTGCAATTAAAAAATTTAAAAGCATTTTTTTTTTCTCTTTGCTTTCTTTAAATGTGTGCTGCTTTACGTGATGTAAATTTGTTACGCTTGTGTATATAGCAAGGTCGTCTGGTAGCACGCAAAAGTAAAATAATAATAATACACAGGAATTGAAATTATAATTTCTATTTTTTTTTGCATATTATGTATGTGCAGAGGGAAAAATAAGAAAATAAAATATAATTTATAATATTAATACAAATAAATAGAATCATTGTTGTGTTTTTTTTTTGTTTTATTTTCATTTTTTTTTGTATTCCTTTTTGCATTATCTTATCAGCGTTTATTTATTTTTCCTTTTAACTTTTTTTTTTTTTTTATTATTTGTTTGTTTGTTTGTTTTAAACATAATTTTTTTTTTATTTTAATTAATTTAATAACGTGAACGAGAAACATTCTTAGCATTAATAAAAATAAAAAACTTTTTCTTTATTATTATCGAAGGCAGTAATTATATATTTTTGTTTTTGTTTTGTTGAATATAAACGAGTCAAATGTAATTTATTTAGCGGTTGCATTGCAATGGTTTTCTCTTTAATTAAAATATTTCGGTTTCAATTCTTTATGTCTGATGCGTTTTTTTTTTTTTTCTTTCTTTTTTAAAGATAATAATTATTTAAAATAATGATTAACACGTGTGGTTTTTGCATTATTGATGAAAAATGTTTCGTTTTTTTTTGTTTTTTACAATTTTCAGTTTCTTTCTTTCTTTTAATGATTTTTTTTTTGTATTTCGTTAATAAATGTTTTTTTTTGTTTGTTTGAATTTTTATTTTAAATCCCTGTGTTATTTGTTGTGGTTTAATAAAAAAAAAATATTTTATTTATTTTTACCTAAAATTAATATCAAAATTGTTATAAACATTTATTTATTTTTTCATGTAGAGACAGTGATGAATCAATACGATATTTATAAAATATATGTTTTTACCCACTGTAATTTAAGTTTTTTAATTTTATTGTTGAAGTTCTGTATAAGGATAATAGGTATTAATATTAATTATTCAGGTGTGACTTTTAGGATTATAGATTTCAACAGATAAATAGTTATTTAATGACAATGAAAATTTCATTAACAATGTTTTTTTATAAGCAGAACAAGTCGAATAATAATCTTTGATTATCGCCGATTCTGCGATTATTAAGTTTCGTCGCCAGTGTAGTAAATAAAAATTGCCTATCACACGTTTTATTACTTATTTAGGTTTCAGTTGATAACAAATTTTTTTTTTGTGATAGCGCCCTTATAAAAATGACGCCATAGTTAGTTGTATGTCACTTGTGGCGACCGTGTGTACGTGACACACATTCATTTATAAATTAAGCTCAAGATAATAATATGCTTTTATTTTATAGATTATTACGCACTTACGCGGTTTGTTTAAAGATACATATCATAACTAAAATGATCAATTATTAGCATTTTTACTTGTTTTGATTCATCATAATTAATCAAAATGTATTAAAATTTATAAATAAATTTACTTTAGTGTGATAGCCAGCTAGCTTCAATGAATGACTATTTATAATATAATAGTCGATTGCATATTTAAATACATTTTATTAATTAATTTGATTTTTATTATCTATAATTATAAATTAGTAACATGTTGTTATATGTAAAGACACATCGTTTATATTTTTTTACTTCAATTTATTATTCATTGTTGTTACTCATATGAGCTTTTGCAATAATAATGCTCAACAAAGAAAACTAATAAAAAAAAAGAATGAACATAAATTCATCAAATGGTGTTTGTTGCTGCTGCATATTATTTAAATTAATTAATTTATTTGTTGATTAGCCATAATGTGATGTTTTTTTTTTGCTGTTGCTGCTAATTAGTTTTCATTTAATTAAGTAAAAATAAAATAGAAATATGATTAATAATGAAATTTATAATAAAGCAAAAATATTTTTTTTTGTTTAAATAGCAACGTCAAGCGGCATGTCATCGCGTCACGATTTATGCAAAATAAAAAAAAATAATATTTCAAATTTAGTAACCGAACGTACATGACCTTAATTTTTAATTGTATTGGCGGCTGCTGTTTATGTATATTAATTAAATTCTTTTGAATTTTTTCAGTTTTTAAAAAAAATTTTTTTTCTTTTTCGTACTGGAAAGTAATTTTTTTTTTGTAACAATAAATTGGAATAAATATTGATTAGATTATTTATGTATTTATATGATTTTCTAATAAATTTTATTAATAAAATTTTGTATCTACAATATTTACAATAATAATAAAAATAATTCCGACATAAATTATCTAATAAAACATTAATTTTATTTTATTTTATCAATTTTGTTTATAATAAAGGAACAATTTTTTTATTTTTATTAATTTTGTTTTAATAATAAATTGAATAATCTTTATATTTCACTGTGTACTGATGTAGAAGAAAATGTCAAATGATATCCTTTAATAAAAAATAATTAAATTTAATCGTCCGGTGTTGTTGTTGTTATTGTTGTGTTTATAGGCTAGACAGAATTTTATATGATAATCAAGTGTTAAATTTACGTTTATTGTTTTGCTTTGCGCGTTTATTGGTATAAATCAGGGGTGGATCGATATTTTTCTTTCTTCTTTCGTGAGTGACCTTTATTGACGTACTCTTAGTATATAAACACAAAATAAAATTTTTTCAAGCTGCTTTTTTGTTCATTTTTTGGTAAATAAAGCCAAAAGCTTGAAATGAAATTTTATCCAACTGTTTTACGTTTAGAAGCAAAGGTAAATTTTTAAATTAATGTAATTAGGTAAAAATTGTCGCAATTACCATAGCTGAAGGTAATTATAAAATTAAACCAAAATAACGTCAGTAGTGAAATTTGTTTTTTATTTTTACATTTATTTGACGTTTTGAATGGTGACGTCTTGTATAAACGCATACGACGTTATGAGCCTTTCTTATTAATCTGTAGCATTGACCTTGCTGATAATAGATGAAGTCGCGGTTTTTGTACATAATTATGATACATTCAAGAGTAAACAAAAAATAATTAGAACGCCTAATGTGGGTTTTTTCTTTCTTCTTATAACAAATCAATAAATCAGGAATATGTAATCTGAAAACCGAGTTAAATATAATAACATTGTCGTGGACACCAATAAGGTGATTTTTATTGTTGACAAATTATGTTTTAAAGTAAAATTTATTAAAATAGTGAATCATTTTTTTTTTATTTTAAATAGCTGGCTGACTTAGGTTGATTTTTTTTTTATTTAGAAAACGCTTCCAATCACAAAACAAATATTAATTAATTAACTTCATTGTGTAGATTTCAACAAGAAAATAACTTAATAACCACTTAGATATTAATAGCTTATTAGGTGGTTATTGTTGATGTTGTTGTTGTTGGTGTTTCTACTTCTTTATTATTTTTTTTGCAAAGAAATTAAATTAAATTAAAAGTATATATTGAAATGTGTGAAAAATAATTAAAAATATAATTTCACAATAAAAATTAATTTGTTATGAAGGTAATTTTAAAGCCATCATGTGTGTATGCTTTATGTTGTAATTTACGCATTTTTTCTTTTTTTCTTTATTTTCTAATTTTGATTGAATGTGGCTTAAATGTATGTGGCCACACTGGAAACACAGTACGTTTAAGTTAAGGTACATATAGTGGTTGTTAGTGTACCTAACTGCTATAAAAATTAAAAGTAATTATTTATAGATATATATTTAATTGCAGTAGTACGCAACCAATGTCTTTATTTAATAATTCACCTGTATAAAGAAAATATTTTCTTGTTTTATGAATAATAATTTTTATTGTATCAAGCATGAATCATTATTTATTTGTTTTTTGATGGATTTTGTTTTTACTCTGTATTTGCGCTGTGGTATTATTATTATTATTATTATTAATATTTAAATTCTCTGGGAATTTTGCAAACGACAAAAGAAAGAATAATTATGTTTACAAAATAAAGAAAAAAAAAAACAAGTTACTGAGTGAGCTATTGTTAATACTTTTGATTAAGGTTAAGTATTAAATAGTTAAAATTCTTTAAATATTTTCAGATGCAATTTTGTTTGCGTTTTATTGTTTGTTGTTTTACTTCTTTGTTTTTATGTAAATTATTTTTCAACAAAAATATTTTTACGCAATGTGTGTATATATTGTGATGTTCATTGTTTTTCCTTTCAATATGTTATTTAAATTAACCAATTTACCTGTTCAATTAAATTCAATTCATATATTTACGTGCTTTTGTCAATCAAATAATCAATCAATCAAATAAAAAATAAAAATTAATAAATAATAAATAAAAAAAAGAAAAAAATGACAAAAACGTTTAAACTTATTGTTTTACATAACAATTTAATTAATTTTTATTAATCTTGTTTTGTATGTTATATTATCTACCTGTAAGTAATAATAATTTCAGGGTTTTTAATTGTTAATTAGTTTGTTTTATGGGAAAAAAAGGTAAAATTGTTTAATAATTTCATAGTGGCTTTAAACAATTTTTTTTTTCTTTTTTAATTAACTTTAATTAGTTTAAGTGATCAAGGTGTTAATTTTATATTTTCTTTATTAGGTGAATTTCTAATTGTTTTAATTGATTTTTATATAAATAAACAAAGCGTAATTGTTTACTTAAGTTTTTTAAAGGTTGATTCTTTTCTCTTTTTTTTATTTCAATTGTTTATGGTTGTTTAAAATAATTGCGAAGCCTTTTAAGTGGGTAATTGTACAGCAATTATTAAAGTAAAAAAAAAATCCTTTTTATATTGATTTACTTTTGCGAGAATTTATCTAATTATTATTTTTTTTTAGTTTTGTATTTAAATGTCACGTCAATAAAAGTTTTCTTTATGTCGTTTTATTTATTTTATTATTAATTAAATGAGAAATGTGGATTTTGTTGTAGGTGACATAAATTTAATGGTTTTTCGTGTTGCATAAAGTTGTTTTGTTAAATATAAATTAATTTTATGTTTATTAAGCAATGATTTTTGTAGCATTTTATATAAGAAAATAATGTTGCAGCAACTGTCTACACTTACCTGCTACTAAAATGTAGAAATTAACCTGTTCTTACAATTTTTTTTTCTTTTTGTGTTTTGTAATAATGAAATAAAAATTTAATTAAGTTATTTTGTGGTTATTACCTTACCTTACCTTAACTTACCTTAATGCAATAATTTTTTTTTCATTAAAGGTAAGAAAAACATAATAATTAGAATCATAGACATTACATTATTAGTGTTTTGATTTATATTATTATTTTAATTTAATTAAAACATTATAGCTGGTGCTGTTATGTAAATTTATTTTTGTTGAGATTATTTTTTTTTATATAAAAATTATTTATTATAGCGATACTATATTTAATTATTGCTAATAAAAGGGTAAATTTACATAGAATCTTATCTTTAGTGAAAAGACTAAAAACTTTAATACACAGACAATAATTTCAATCGATATAATAATAATAAAAAAAATCTTTTTACGATAAAATTAATTTGTTGATTGCGGACTGGGTTTGTTTGATTTTTTGAATTCACTGAAATAGAGAGTCAATATTTACATTCAAGAATTATTAAGGTTTGCTAGGGAATGTTTAAATCAGCAAAAAATTACTGCTGCTTATGAGTCGTTAAATTATTTCAAAGTTTATTTTTATAATAAAAAAAAAAAGTCTTTCAATATGCAGATTTATTAATTACATTTTCGTGTAGATATTTCCATATGTTTGTGGTTTGTTAATTCTATTTATGCTTAAAATTATTGACATTATACTTGCAATATTGCAATAAATAATTTTTATTTATTTATTATCTATCTAAAATAAATAAATATTTATATTTACTTGTTGTGTTGATTTATGCATTTTATTATGTAAATATTATTATTATTATTTATATTATTATTAAAACAGTCTCTAATGGAAAAAATAGTATAAAGGAAAATGTAACAAAAACTATTTCTATATAAACAAAAATTTGCACTTTGATGAAAGATTCAATGGTAGTGGTAGTGGGTGATGTATTGTTTGGTTATAAATTTTTGTTTAAATAATAAATTGTGGCTAAGTTATTGTTTTGACATTTAAATATTTGCATATAAATAATAAATTTTATGTTTTAATAAAGGTTTGGTCGACAATAACAAATTGTTTGATTCATTAAAGGTGACCAGTTGGCTATTGTTGTTTTAATTTTTTTTTCTTTCTGTTTATCACCTGAATTCTTTTTGTCTGGTTTTTTTTCATTCTTTCTATTGATTGGACTTTATGTGCAATTTAAAGTCCACGTACTGATTAGATAGAAGCTTTTTTTTGTCTTCTAGCTTTTATATTTTACGTAATTTATATAAGTAACGTTTCTTTGTTACTGTGAGAAATGTCATATTGATTTTGTTTTTTTTCTTTTGATTAATTTTGCAATTGTTTTGATGGTTGGTGTGTGGTGGTTATGGTTGGTTGTTTTTTTTATGTTGTGTGTTGCTTATATTAAGATTAAGACAAAACAAATTTATTTGATTTTTTATTATTTTTTTATTTAATTAATTTTGTCTTTTTTGACATTGTTGTCACGTTTTAATTTATTTTTTGTTGTTTTTATTATTATTTTCTATTAAAAGTAAAAGTTTTATTAGGTTTTTTTTTTTAATTTGTTAAAAGTAGGTTAATTTTTATTTTATAGTTTCGTTTTTTTTATTATGGCGTAATATCCTTCTCATATTTAGTGGTTTCAAGACAAAACAGAAAAAAAAAAAATAAAAAATTGTAATAAGAAATATTAATTACTTGATTACATGATTTTAAAGTTTTAAATTCGTTGCACTTGAATTTTTTTTTGTATAAACTAAATTCGTGCAATTCAAATGCATAATTAGCTTTAATATATTTAAAAAAAAAAGTCAAAATGAATTTTTGTTTATGAAAAATGCTTAAATGGTTTTGCAGTAATTTACCTTGATTAAAAAATGAATGCAAATTAGAACAGTTTCAATTCCTTATTCCACTTAAATCATTATTCCTTTGTATTTTGTTTTTAATTTTCCTATAACTGTTTGATATTTTCAAAACCCCAATAACTCTTAAATATTATTTCAAAAGTTTATCGCTTTTCTTGTTAAATAATTTTTTAAAAATTTAGGTTAAGTTTAAATAAATTAAATAAAACAATAAGACACATTATGCGGTTTCGTTATTATAATAAAAATAAAAAAAATTAGTCGATTTAAATAAATAAATAGAAAAAAAGAAATATTTTTGGCAATGTCATCCCTAAATTTAACATTTAACAAAAAAAAAAATTGTAATTTGCCAAAATTAAATTAACAAATATATTTTTTTTTAATTAATTAACATTCTTTGCGTTTGGTTTTTTTTTAAATTTAATTTAATTTGAAATAGTTTGCATATTTCAACAATTACACAATAATTGAATTATAAATTTGAAAACAAAAAAATTCTTCTTTTTTTGTTTTTAAAATATGTTTTGAAGCTTTTGTTTATTTAATTACATCATAGAAATAATTTTATCATTTAGCATGATTATCTCGTTATTATTGTTTTATAAAAATAAAAGAAAATAATATTTGTTGGAACAATTGTTTTATTAATTATAGAAATATAAAAATATTTGAAAGTTTGTTTTTAAATAAAATTCAACAGCAAACTCTCATTAGAGTTAATTGGAAATAATTTATGTTTTGTTTTTTAATTGCATTTTAATAATTTTTTAAACGAAAAGGTTTAAGTAAGTACTGATTAAGGATTATTATCCTTTTTTTTTTAAAGAAAATATTATTCTTTTGCTCATTAGTAATTAATAACGAATATTTACTGTACTCTCTGCCAATGCACAAATATGTTTGCGTTTTCAAATATATTTTTTTTTTTTTAGATTATAATGAGTTTCCTGTTTATTTATTTATTGTAAAATTAACTTTTAAACAATTTATCAGTGTTTATCGTTTTTTTTTTTTTTTTTTTTTTTTATTATTTAAATTTTAATTATTTAATTTTAATTGCTGATTAATAATTTTTTTTTTCGATTATAATGTTTTGTTAGATTAATGCTTCTGTTTAAATAACTCTTTATTTATTTTTTTTTTTTTATTTTTTAATTAATTAAAACGAAATAAATTTCAAGTTGACAAAATTTCCATAGTTGTTGTGCAATTTTAATTTCATGTAAAAAAAAAACAGTTGTTTGTCGTCTGCTTATTCACTTTATTTTTTTATTTTTTTACCTGTGATATTATTACGTTTTAATTTTTTAAGCTCTAGTCATTTGTTATTGTTTTGTTTTTTTTTATCAATTTTACTTTTATTTTTTATGTCATTTTTAATTAATTAATGACATTTGAAATTATTTCACCTTTAATTAATTTTTTTTTTTTTTTATTTTATTTTATTTTATTTTTGGTGTGTTATCTTGAATTTTATTGTTATATTGGCAGCGTTTTTAATCAAACAAATGTATTTTTTTTCGCCATTTCTTATTGATAACATTTTGTGATGACCACAAGTCGTAATTTTTAATTAATATTATTTTATTCTAGAAATAATTTTTTTATTCATTTAATCATTTAACAAATATTTTTATTTTTTAATTTAATTTCTTGTTACGGACGATATAAAGCATAATAATCAAACTAATGACAATTACCTTTGCCATTTAATTAAAGGTAATTACAATTGTTTATTACCTTTAATAATGGAATGAAATCAATTTTTTCAATTGTCAAAAATAAAAATTCAAATTCATGTTGTATGTGGTTTAAAAAAAAAACATTTCATTTGGAAAACTGCATTTTGAGCTACTTTTTGCTTTCGTAATTCTTTCTTTGCATATGTTGTGTTGTGGGGGACAGTTTAATAATAATAATATTAAAAAAAATGTTTTTTTTTTTTGATATTTGAAATAAAACTTTTTATTTTGCGTTTTTTTTTTTTTTTTTATGACTTCACCTTCACATTCATTGGAACAAAGAAAAAAATTTTTTTTTTTTTTTCTTCATAAAAGAAATTAAATAAAAACTTTATTCAAATGTCGGCCAATTTAAGAGTTTTTTATTTTTTTGTCTGTTAATTTGAATTTTATTTACTTTAAATGGGGTTTTTCGTTGTTGTTGTTGTTGTTGTTGTTGCTGTTGAAAAAATTGTCCATTTATTAGTTCTTTTAAATTGAAGGTAAAAAAATGGCGAAAGTCGTCTTGTTCATCATTTGCATAAATATAAAAAATATGCAGCTGTTAGGCAGCGTATTATGAGATTGCATATTTATAAAAATTGCACATAAATGGAACACACCACTTTAGAAGTAATAATAATAATAAATAGTTGTTTTTCGTCATATAAATATGCTTAAGGAAAAAAAGAAATATAATATGTGCATTTGGGAAAGGT
Source organism: Ptychoptera albimana (assembly GCA_961205885.1). Lineage (NCBI taxonomy): Eukaryota > Metazoa > Arthropoda > Insecta > Diptera > Ptychopteridae > Ptychoptera > Ptychoptera albimana. Next base: position 19,458,958 of record OY540802.1, read on the forward strand.
ATCACGAGAGATTGCTTTGTTGTTGATGTTTTTTTGACGGTGATGTGTGATGGTAAAAGATTGCAATCAATGAATTTATGGTTTGTTTGTATTTTCAGATGTAGTATTTTCATGTTTATTACTTGTTTGGTTACTTTTTTTATTATTTTTTTTTTCATTATACTATGTATATTAACCGGGGCCATCGATGACCCAGATAATGCTTTTATTTTATTTTGTAAGTATGCTACTGCTGTGCTTATAAAATATCTTTATGTAAAAATAAAAATTTAATTTGCATATTATTTATTTATTTTTATTTGTTTATTGTTAAAAGGTAAGGCACAGCATGAAAATATTGTTTTCTTATTACATAAAAATTGATTACAAAAAAAAAAAAGATAAATAAATTCGTAGATAAATCAATTATCACGAGCGCACACATTGATTAATTAATTAATTAATTAATTAAAATAAAATTTACCCTGCTACAATAATAATCATGATTGGTATTTCGATGATAAACTATTTTTTTTATTGGGAAAATTACATAAAAATTGTAATCAAAATATTTTTTTCTTTTAATCTTAAATTACTTATTTTTGTTTTATTAACCGACTTAGTTAAAAAAAAAAATTAGAAAACAATTAATTAATTAATTAAATTGATTATTTTTTTTTTTTTTGTTAATTATAATTAATTTAATTTTTTTTTTTTTTGGTTATTTATTTGGTTTAAATTAAAATTGATTAAGAATAAATAATTGACAAATGGCTGAGCTTTTATTAACTAAAAAAAAATAATTTTTTTCTCAGTACTGAGTCACTGTGTATGCAGTGCTGTCTCGTAAATATGACACGTAATAAAAATAAATTTCAGGAAATTAATGCTATTCTGGTTTAAGAATTATAAGCGATAAATTTATTTATTTGTTTAAAATGTCAACAATATGAATCACTGAAATGCATGCAAGCCGTCAGCTGAGGACAGTTAATCTGCTATTTTATTGGTTGTTGAGGATTTTCATTTTTAACGCTGAATTATTATTAACTATGCGTCTTGATTTCCGTTTTTTTATTTTTTTACGTTTTTAACTTTTATTCAAGCATTTAATCTAATTGAAATTTCTTTGTATTTACTGCTAAAACTAAATTAAATTTGTCTCTAGAAACGCGGATATTAAGATGCAAGCCCAAAGCAAGAATATAAATTTATTTGGAAACAATTCTATTAAAGACATGTGCTTGTATATGGAAGGAAGGGATTTTATTTAAAAATTTGCTCGTTTATTGCTAAATTTTTAAAACATAATAACAAGAATAAATTAAATGTTTAAGACACGGATCTAATCTTCAAATTAAAAATAAAATGCGCAGCTGTTAAATAAAAAATACGCGAAACATTTCCTTTTGTTTGAATTTTAGTTGTTCCTTTAAGTTGTTTTTAGACACTATAAAAAAAAATAATAATAATAAGAAATGATAGAAAAACAATGAAAAAAATTGACTTAATTCAAGTACTTATGGATGATTAAAGATTATTAAAGATTGATTTGTTTTTTTTTATTTTATGTGTGCTATAAACCACACAATCACGACATTACTCTATTAATTTACTATCCTACTTTAGTCTTTTATGAAAATAGTTTTTATTTTTATTTTTTACCATCATCATTATTATTTTATTTATTATTATTATTATTATTGTATTTTGATTATTTAATGGTTTTAAATCTTTTAACACACTTTGGAAAATAATAATAATCATTAATCTTAAATAATATTAAAAGATTTTTCTTTTCTATTCTTATTCAATGTAAAATAATTCGTGATGTAAAATTGTTTATGTAAAATAGGAGTAATAATAATTTTTGTAGTGAAAATGCAATATTTGTGTTGTGTGGTGTAGTGTAGAATTTTTTATGCTTTTTTATTCTCATTATAAATTTAAAATTCAATCGTTTAATGGTGAATTAAATGATTTTTGCTTTTTAAAATTATGCTTTATAATATTGCAAAAGAAATTTAAATGCTGTTTCGTAAGGACGATAAAAGCTCTTTTGTTATACATGTTTACCACAAATTTAACTCTTTAATATAAACAAATAAATGTTAACTCTCTAGTTATAACTACAACACACTAGTTTTTTTTGATTATTCCCTTTAAAAACAAAAAAAAATTATAAAATTCTTTCATCCATTAGTTTTATACCAAACAAAACAAGAATTATTTTATGTTTACGTTAATTAAATTTTCTTTATACTTTTATTTAAAATATATTTTAAAAATAATTAAAAAAAAAAAAATATGTTTGCTATTAATTTTCATATGTGCGCTTTAGTGGATTTTAAATAATATTTATGCTCACTGCATTTACATCAATATATGCTGTATTTTGTAAATTATTATAGAAGTAGAACCTCGTACCGCATATGTATGTAAATACATTTTTTATGACATTCTTTTGAATTTCATTCACCCTTTTTATGCATTTTTATTTTTATGTATACTCTCGTTATGTAAATAAAAATAATTTTTTTTTTACTTTTCTGCAATATGCTTTTCTTTTTTTTTTTTTAAATAAAAATTATAATTGTTTATACTTTTGTGTCGCCGTTGTCGTTGTCATTGTCTAGTTGTGTTTTGTTATTACAAAATTAAAAAAAAAATAATAAAGTACTCAAAAATGCATTTTGTTGCAAATTTTATATCTTTTTAATAGTGGCAACAAAAGTCTGGAATTATTATTATGAAGAGATGCTTAAAAAATTGTTTTTTTTGCTGTTTAATGAGATTTTGTGGATTTAAACAGGGATGTATGTATATTGTGTAAATGTGAAGTTTCTTTATTTCAATAGTCCTGAAATTAATCTAATGTTTTCTAACGACTTTACAACACTGGTTTGCTTGCAGATTTTCACAAAGTAATTTATTGCATAAAATTAATAGTTTATCCAATAAAATAATTAATTAAACAGAAGTTAAAAAGCTGTTTATAAAACTACTATATATTTGTGTTAAAGCGCGCCACAAAGACGTCTCATTTTATTTATTTTCCACCAGAGAAATTCATCTTATTGCATTTTTCTCATAACAATTGGCGACTGTATGACTTGATTTTGTTGTTTTTCATTTATTTATAAGCGAACTTTTACCTAGATTTTTTTTTTATTATTGTAATGAAAAATAGATAGATGTGGTTAGAAAATGATTTTTTTTTATTATTATTTATAAATCAATAATAAAAGAGATGAATAACAAATATATATGCGTAATGATTGAATTAATTTAACTTGATTACGATTATTGTTTAAGTGATGCGATATGATTTATATCTATATTTTCTATATTAATCTGTAATAATAATCAAAGTTATTTACTTAATGTCGCCATATAATGTAATAAAATCAATAATTGTTTAAAGCATATATTTTCTGTCATTAATATTTTATATAAAATTATTAGTTTGCTGTCTAAAATAGTAGAAAAATTACATTTGAAAGTAAGAATAGAATTTGTTTATGCAAATTTAAATGCAAGAAATATATAAGGAAATAAATCATCATCATCATGATGATAGTTGTTACAATAGTTTATTTATTGGTTGGTAAAAATTATTTTAATAAATATTATTGAGAGATAAACTATATAATAAATAAATTTTGAAAGACAAAATAAATTAGCCTGCAGCCAATGACACTAATAATTCTTCTGTACAAATTTAGTATTTGGTGAAAGAAATTTTATCAAATGTGAAACAATAAATAATTCTTTAAATTTTTGTTGCTCTGAATGCAATAAAATGGTATCTGCAGTTAAAGGTGTTTCTGGAGTTTTTCTCGTTTTTTTTAAAGTGTCTTTTAATCTGATGTACTTAATCATCTCCAGAATGTAGTGTTGTAGGTGGTGCAATAAATGGCCAGTAAAATATAAAAAATTACTTTTTGAATAATAATATTTTTTATTAGAAACAGATGTACAGCTCATTGATTATATATTCTACGGCATTGTAGGTTCCTATTAAAATCTTATTAATTGTATTAACAGGTGTCCATTAAATGTTTTGTATTACATTAAATAATATTTTAACGAGGTAATATAGCTGTATTGCATTTATTAAGTCATGAAAAATATTAGTTTTATTATTGTTTTCTTGTAAATTACCACAATTATTTTATTTATTTTTTTGTTGTTTTATTATTATTTGGGTTAAGATTGTATTCCCGTTTTTTAATTGCACTTGAGCTAAATTCTTAAGTGTTTTGTTCTCTTCATTTCTTATTAAAATTATTAATAATTCACATTTTTATTTTTTTTTTCTTTGGTTTTATCTAAAAAATGTCCTTTCATGTCGTTAATTATTTAATAAAGAAAAAAAAAATTGTTTGTTTACATTGAAAAGTTGGTTAAATGTCTTACTTCATCGATGAAATCATTTATTTGTTTGGTTTTTTTTTAAATATTATTATTCAATAACAATAACAAACGGCGTACGATTTGAAATATAAAACTTTGAGCTATGTATGGTAAAATGTAAAGGAAAAAACCAAGCAAAGATGGTACATAAAAAGTTGTCGCTCCTTTAAAACCGCATACATGACGTGCTTATTATTTAATTTTATATTTTGGTGGTGGTTTCAAATGAGTAAGCAGCATCAACATTAAACCAGCTTAAATGTTGAATTAATTTTTTTATTAAAGGATTATTAACTTTTATTAATTAAATTTAATTACAGATATTATGTAATTATGTTGCTGATGTACACACATTTTTTTTTAATTAATTCGCTTAAATTGAACCATTAACCACCACTAAAATAATTAGAGTTTTTTCTTATAACATTGAATTATGTTACAAAATTTTTAAATCTTTTTTTTGTTCATTTAACATAAAAATAATTTCATAATTAATAATGAATACTTTGTGTTTGGTTGTTTAATTGTTTATTGTTTTAATTTTTAAATGGAAAACAAAAAAATAATATATAAGGCTTTTAATTAATTCTTCAAAGTTGTTTCTAATTATTAATTGTTTACTTTTTTTTGTTAGTTTTATTTAGGCCACTAATTCTGAAAGGTAAACCTTGGATATATCGTAATTTTGTTTGTTTTATAATCCTGTAAAAAAATGTAATTTTGGTTAGGTAATGGTATTAATCTAGTTGCTGGTATCCTAAGCCAGTAAACTTTCATGATTTGTTTACAAAAACCTTTTATTTCTTTAAAGCCATCACAGCGAAAATCGATGCACAATGACAGAAAGTTCAACAACTCACTGCGATGTTTTTACTGCATTAAAACATAAAAACATGCATCCGACATTTACCAGATATAATATCCACGTTTAATGTGAATGTTAACGCACTTTATGTTCAAATGCAGTTAAAAAAAACATCGTTTGTTAAAAGAAGAATATTCATTTGCAAATAAAATAATTTTAAAACCACCATCATGTCGCAATAAAATCAATAACAAAGAAACCACAAATTAATTAAAATCTTATTGTTGCAACAAAAATATGTTGTTACATTATGTGCTTTATTAAAGCTGCATCATGTTGACAAAATCTTCGTGTTTATTTCATTTTTTTTTAAATTTTACTTCTGAATAAATAAATTTGAACTTAGGAAAATGTTCGTTGTTGGAAATTTTTATTTTTCGGTACATTTCGGACCGGATCTTATAATAATACACAAGGTTTGCATTATATTTAATTATGTATGTATAGTACAACAATAACAAAGAGTTATAATAATAATAATAATAATAATAATGTAAAAACCAGTAGACAACAGGCTATAAATTCCTTTTCGTAATTTTTTTCATCTTCTCTTCTCTCCATCATCTGTTTTTATTTAAAATGAAATTAATTTATAAAATAAATAAAAAAAAAAACCTCATGGAATGTTTTCGTTTTTATTTAAGATTTATTTTTTTTTTTTTGCAGTCATTAAATTGAATCAATTTCGGCATTTTGTGCGCTTTCAAATAAATATTGAATTAATTCAGTAAAGTTAAAAGTGATGGTGAACAACAAAAGATCTCTATTTTGGTCATCTTTGAAGCTTAAACAAACAACAGACATAACAAAATGCACGACTTTTGTTGTTTTTCGTTTTTTTTCTATTTTTTTTTATTTTTTTTTTGTTTCAACTGTCAAAAAATCTCCAACGCATTCTAAATCAAAAGATTACTTTTGTATGAAGGAAAGCAAAAAATAATAACAAATAATAAAAAAAATCCAAAACGACTGTCAAGGTCATGTGAGCTTTTTTATTGTATCGATTGTTTTAGTTAGTCTCAATGATGAAGCTTTTTTTATTTCTCTGTTGTTCAGCCAACAAATTTGAACGGAAAAATAAACGTTTTGTGTGCTGGTTATTGTATGTTTTTTTTTTTATTTTTTGTTTTACTCATTTTTCATTTAGACGCGGTTTTAAGAAGGAAAATAAATAAATTTGTCGGCTATTTTGTTTATTGTGGTTTTTTTATTACACAAAAAAAACATTACAAGTTGTGTGTGAACTTGTAACATCGCTTCGTGTTGTAAAAATTTAACAATTATTGTCTGTGATGAAGAGATGATTTGATTAATTTTTTTCTTTAGATTTCCGTACTATTGATTTAAATATTTAATCAAATTTTGTCTAAGTCGGTAATCTTGACAAGCTTGATATATTTTTCTAGATAAAAAAAAAATTCAATTATTCTTGTGGTTTGCAAAGTTTTGTGCTTTTTTTTGTGGTTCTCTTTTGTAACTCTGTGTCGCTGATTATGATTTTTTTTTTTTGATAAGTTTTTTAAGTCGTTCTTTTCGATGCCATGGGAAATATTATTTGATTTATTTTTATATATTCTATTTATAAATATTAAAATAAGAATTTGTTACTGATCCTCAGTTATTAAAATTCTTTTCGTGACTTTAAAAATTAATAATTTGACAAATGTGTCTTATTTCACTCAATTTGTTATTTTCTCGTTCTTGATATTCCTGTTGTCGCTATTAGTTTGTGTCGTGTCCAAACCATCAACGTTGTAGGGTCTTACGTTGTGAGAAGTTTTGATAAATAAAAATCGTGTGAAGATTATACAAAAATTTTTTTTGGCATATTTAGTGCCTGTCAAATCATAAAATGGTTTATTAGGGTCGTATATGTGATGACATAAGGTTGTTTTATCTGCGGTTTATGCAGTGATAAATGCTGATGGAGTTTTGAATTATTGTTGAAACAATAAGCAATCATTAGATATAAATATTGTTCCTGTGATAGAAATCAACGAGCCGCCAACATTATTCTGATTCATTGCATCGACAAATTAATGTTTTTCTTTCGCGTTTTTTTATTTTTTTTTTTTTTTAGCAATGAAAGATCATTTTTAAGAAAAGAAAAATTTATTTTTATTTAATTAAATTTATAACACACATAACTGACAACAGATGTGGCTTTATTTTTCAATATACAACAAAAACAACATTCATGTTTTTAAATATTTTTCTTGTTTAATTAATTTAAATTTAGTTTAATTAAATTGTATAATTTTTTTTTGTTGTATGTTAAATTAATTTGAAGGCTTTTGTTTATAATGTAGATTTTAATGAATTGGTTGATTGTTTTCATCATTTTATTTTATTTTTTATTTTTGTTTTAATTTAATTGAATTAAAAGTAGCAGTTTAATTGTGAAAATGTTAATAAATAAATTAGAAATAAATGTTATGGATGTTGGGTGTAAATTAAAAAAAAAAAGTAGAGTCTCGAGTATAAAATCAATTTAATTAAATGAATTTAGCTATAAATCTAATATCAATTGACGTTGACAAAGATTATGAGTAGAAAAATCTTGAATTTGCAAAATAAACTATTGGTTTTGACCATAATAAATCAATATTATTATTGAAAAGTAATTATCTTAAATATGATGTAATGCTACTTACATTTTTAAGCAGCTGATTATATAATTCAAGAGCACTAAGTTTCAATAGTATTTCTAGAATGGGTGCTACAACTCATGGTTTTAGTTTTATCTAAATTTAAAGAACCTGACTATGTAACATGTTAAGCAATTATACTCGCCAATGTTTTTTTCTTTTACATCTTAATTCACAAATAATAAATTATTTTAATTAAGAGTTTTTGGTAATTTTGGTTTCATTATTTGCTAAAACGACCGGATATAAACCCGAATGAAATTTTTTAATTCAGCACAAGAAGCAAAAAACAACAAATATCAGACAACAGTTGTTGTTTTGAAAAATTCCTTTTTTATTAATGATTTTTTATTTTTTTTGCAAATTATACAGCGCAGACGAAATAACATTAATCCATTTAAGCGTATTTTATATTTAATATTTAATTAATGGGTTTTTTTTTTCAAATTATTAATTTATCGGTCAATGTAGGTGTTTTTGTTGTTTTTTTATTAATTTTAAAAGATTTATGACATTTTTAACTTAATTACATACATCTTACATTTCTAATGTCAACGTATAATTTTTTTTTATTTAATTTATTTTTTTTTTTTTTTTATTTAATTAATTAATTAATTTTCTTTGGTAATAAATTTTGTTTTTATTATTTATTCCTTTTTTTCGTTACAAGGTGTAAAAGTTATTTTTTATTTTATTTTTTGTGAACAATTTAACATTGTTCTCAATTTTTGGTTGTTGTAATTTTATTTCATTAAATTTCATTTTTTTTTTGTTATTTGTGATTTGTTATTTCTTGAGTGACATTTTTATTATTGTTATTACGTACTAAAAATTTTTTACATTGTTCTTGAAAGTACTAGTTGATTTTTATATTTATATTTAATTAAATTTTTATTGAACAAAAATAAAATTAAAATTAAAAAAAAAAAGAAAAAAAAAATACTCATATGTGGGTGGTTGTTATTTGTTGATGGTGTATAAAGATTATGTATTATATTTGTGGTTTATTGTTATTTATTTATTTACTTATTTACTATTGTAGTCTTGCTTTTGCCGTTTTTCTTTTTAATATTGGCGACTGTTTTCTGTGCGACCTTCTCTCGTATTTTAGCTTTTATTTCTTTTTATTTTTCTTTTCAAACTTCTATGACTTATGGCTTTGTTAATTGGTATTTTAAAGCTTACTTTATTATTTTTAAATAAAGCTTCAAATTACGTGTTTGCTATCGAAATTGAGGAGGATGGTGAAAATATTCTGTGTTGGTTGATTTTCTTTATTTAATTTAATTTTTATCCTGACTGAATTTAAAAGGCGGTAATGATTGAGATTTTGGGATTTATATAAAATGTGAAATAGATTATTTACTTGAGGGTAATATGGTAGCATGTTGGTTGTTAAAAAGGAGACTATAGAATGACTAGTGATGTTGCAAATTATCCATCTGTTGCATATATGAGTTTCAGAAACAGAACGGTTAGCATTTTAAAGTAATTTGTTGTTCAAGCACTCTTCTAGATTAAATTACTGGCAATTCGGATTTGATTTAAGATCTTGTAAGTCGTTAGAATAGTTGTTAGAATATCGCGTATATGTCCTACGCATCAATACGTGACCATTTCTCATTACTTATTATAATTGTGCAATAATTGCAGACAATACTGAAATCAATCTTTGTTTTTTATTTAACAAGATTTAATCTGCAAACACGAAATTATGCAGACAATAATTAATTTTACTAAATTTAATTGGAAAGTTGATGGCTGTTTGTTTGCTTCTTCTAATACTAAATGTTAAGGCATAGATAAAAAAAAAGTTAATTTATTTCTTATTTCTCTAACCTTCTTATTACTTTTTAAAAAAACTTTTTTTTTTATGTCTAAATGTTATTGTGGAATTTTTCGCAATATTTGATTTTATTACCAATTTTAATGTGAAAAATCTGTATAATTTATTATCACAAAATTTTGTATTATGCAAATTATTTTTTATATACATAAAAAAAAACCTTCTGAATATTAATAATTATGGTTTTGGCATGGCTAAACATAATTTGTTTCTGATTTAATTTCGTTATTGAGAGAATTTATTCAACTTTGACCGGTTAAAAAAATAAAATGCAAATGGCAAAAATTTTTTGTTAAAACTATTTTAAATAATTTTTTTTTGTTTTGTTTTAATAAAAAATTAAATAAACGTAACGTAAACACAATTATCTTGTATTATTATTGTTTGTTTTATTTTTATTTTTTGTTATTATCATAATAAAGATATTAAAAGATGCGGATGATTTTTGAAATAAGAATAATTTTCTATACATTGTTTCTCTGCTGACGAATTTTGATGTATTGTTGATGACAACAAAACTCTCCAGCTTTACAAAGAAAAAATGTTTTTTTACGTTTATCAATGATAATAAATTTAAGAATACTTTTCTCCGCTATTTAAATTTATTATTTCTTTAGATGTGCAAATCTTTGTAATTTTTTATTTTAAATCGTCTTTGTTATGTTAAGTAATTCTTTTAAAGAAGTCATCTATGCAAATTTATTATTTATTCTTTAACGTAGAATTATGATAATAAGAGTTAACGATTTTGAACGAGATTAAGAAAATTTTTAGTTATATTCTGTTATTATTATTAATAATTTAAATGAAGAGAAAAAACAGTAATTTTTTTTATTGTTGTTATGATTTTGCTCAGTAGCAGAAAATTAACTTTTTTTTTAAATAAAAGCCACTTAAAATAGTAAAATTTATTGCGTACATTAATCACATTTAATGCGCATGTCTTTTTAACTTAATCTATAGTAATAAGAAGAAGAGGTTGAAAAAACACGCAGAAATTCTTTTGTTTAAGAAGTAAAAACACTTTTTAAAGCTTAATTAAGACATTTATATTAATTTTTCTTACCTTTTTTTTGTATACAAATAGAATAGACAATATTGCTTTATTGCTGTGTTTATGTGACATTAATAAATTTGTTAATTTTTTATATTTTATATCTATATATTGTTGGCTTGTTATTGTCGCTACTTATTTATGCGATTTGTTTTTGGCAATAAATAATAAAAATCTGTTTTAATTTAAAAAAAAAAATTGATTAATGGCGCCAAAATACTTTTATTGTTTTGGTCTCAATATTTCTTTATACAGTAAACTTTATTTTATAAATTGGTTGGTTAAATATGTGAAAAGGTTACGTCAAATGTTATGCAAATTAATAACGAAAATTATTGGTGCTATTTTTAAGTGAATATTTGGGATGATGATGTTTGTAGTTTTAATTGGTCTAGTGCTATGCCATCGATTTTTATGCTGTTTTAATTATGAAATGCGAGTTTTGTGAGTTTAATTAATTAATTTTTGTTTGATTGCAAAAACATTTATTTTCTTGTTACTAATGTCAAATAAAAATTAATTATATCAATTAAAATTATCTTTTTCTTTTTTTTATATATTATTTTTGTTAAGAAAATATTTTTTTTTTTTGTGTTTTTATTTGACGTGGTCGGTGGTCAACTGATACTGGTACCTAATTTCATAATTATCGTTTTATTATTATTATTATTTTTGTTTTGTTTTTTTTTTTTCTCGAGGTCATTATAATAGCGGGGCAACCAAAGGTGGTATTTAGTTGTTTTTTGATTAAGTAAAAATAAATATTTGTTTTGTATTGTGGAATTTTTTGAAACATTTTTTGTTGCTGCTTGTTTTTGTTAATCAAGATTTTGTGTAACGCCGTTTACGTAATTAATGAATTTTTCTATGGCCCTCAGAAAAAATTAAATTTCTTTAAAACTACTACTGAGTGGAGAAAACTTCACAAACAAAAAAATAAATAAATTAAGACGCAAAGCATTGACAAATTTATTTTTGATTCACTCTCACTTTTCGATTTTTCTTGTTTTTTAATTTTCTATTTTTTTAATCTAAAGACGGTCACAACATGAATATGTTATTTAATGCATGCATATTTTGATTTTGAATTTCATTGTCTGACTCTATTTCAGTTTGTCGGCGTATTAAATTTTTTATTTAAATAAAAGTAATAATCAATCAATTAGTTATTCACGCGTTGAGTTGGTAAAAGACGACCAATATTAACTGTTTTTATTTTCATTTATATATTTTACTGCCATGTTATGATTACATATTATGAATATTAAATTTTTGTCTTTAGTTTATTTATAAATTTAAATTAAAAAAAAAAAAAACGAATTTCTTTATTTAAACAGTTTTTAATGGCAAATATTAATTAATAATTATTTCAAGTTCAATATAAAGTTTTTTATTTGTCAAAAGAATTAAATTAATTTAAAACAAATAAATAAACAGAAATTCCAAGAATTTCCTACATTATTAAATATAATAAAATTGTAGCAACTAACTACTACTGTTGCCTGTTGTTGATTTTTGTTGCTGCTGCCGGCCTGGCCTTAAAATTTATTTATATATTATTTTTTGCATGCAACGCGTTAATTAATGTGACGGTTTTATTTATTTGTTAAAAAAAAAACATTTATTTAATAATGAAAATAGTGTAATTGAACTTCTTTAATTTGCATCAAATGAGAGAAGAAATAAAGGAAAAAATTCAAAAGTCATAAGCAAATTTGTCTGCTAAATGTCTGGTGTCTGAGAATTTTTGTGACTTTATTTACGCAAAAAAGCTTAAAAATAATAAGCGAAAAAAATTAAATAAAAATTGTTATGATAAATTTTGAATGTAAATAAAATTTATTTTGGAAATGTTGTTGTCGTGAAATCTTGAACAACGAATCTTGTAAACGTTTATTCGGGTTTCAATGTTTTATTTTTTCTTTAAATATTTTCTTTGGAATTTAATTCTTATTTAGTTTTATTGAAATGAGATCTGACTGTAATTATAATTAATTTATTTATTTTATTTTTATAAACATCCGTTTTTTGATTTACTGGTTGGTAATGTGGTTGATTCTTCATATTACTTTCCGAAATATTTAGCAACATTGTTTGTTTGTTTGTTTCTTTTCTTTCTCTCTTTTTTTTAACTTTGTTTAATTAATTAAATAACATTTGTTTCTTGTTCAATAGGATTTTTATTCTGTATAATTTCCCAAGTGAGATTAAGAAAATTAAAATAAATCAATTGTGTTTCTGTTTTATTTTTCTAAATTTCCATTAAAATTCTTTCGCAGTTATTATAAATTGTCGTAAAAGGGATTATTCTTGTTGTTTTATTTTTATTATTACTTAAGAATGGAATTTAATAAAACAGAAAAATTTCTTATGATGGTACGAAAAAAATTAACAAATTTAACGCTGATTAATGTTTATTAAAAAGGAAATGAAATATTATTTTTTTACACATGCTAATATATTTTCCTTATTATGATTGTTGGTTTGGTTGTTTAGTTATTTGTTTGGTGGTTGGCCTATACCAATCTTTATGATTAAAATTCTTTTATAATAAAAGGTGAATTAATGCTGTCCACGCCTAAGTTCATTTTATTATAGTAAAAAGAATTTTTTTTTTGTATTTTATAAATAATAGAAGGGCAAATCGTGTTTGGTTATTTTTAATGATACAATCATTGTGTGGTTTTTTTTTTAAGTTTTTCTGCAGTGTTTTTCTCATAGTATTTTGTTTTTATTTTATTTTTTGTATTCTTTATATATTTTCTTTAAATATATATAATGATTTAAGATAATAAAATTAAATAGAAAGAAATAATCAAAATGTCTATACATTATTTTGTACAAACAAAGTAGAGAAAAATTATGTTTTTTCTGTTCTATGTTGTTTTATTCACTTCTTTTGTGTGTTATTGACGTTAATCATTTTCATAAGAATTTTCACCATCATTAAAACATTTTTTTTAATCAAATATTATATATATGTAATACTATTAATTCCATTTGTACTCCTTGGAATATATTTGTTTTATATATAAATATACTTTGCCGGTTGGGATTTATACAAAATTCAAACAATGACAACATTATTTATATATTATACGCACATTTTTAATAAATTGTCGTGGTTTTATTATTATTATTATTATTCGTTTGTTCGTCTGTTCGTTCAGCATTCATCATAACTTTTATGAAATAAAATTTATAAAAAAACAAAAAAAGTTTTTTTACAAGATGACTATGGCTTTAGAAATAGTTATGCAATTTATATTATTATTTATTTATTGTAGTTAAAAACTAAAAGATAAAAGCAAAATAACTATTATGTCGTTATTATTATTGTGCTTGCATTATAAAATGAATCGTTAAAGGTATGAAAGGATACAAACTATCCAGACATGTAATTAACTTTAATTTTTATTGTAATAATCATTTGAAAATATGCAGTTGAAAACAAGGGTTGTAAAGTCGTTGTGACATTGTGATCGTCTAATAATTTCTGATTAGTATTTCGGTGGCAAAATAATCTTATTATTAATTCAGGTGAAAAATAAACGTAAAATAGAATGTCGCGGCGCGGTGACAATATTAAAAAAAATAACAAACGAGACAAATAATAATATACAAGAAAATAAAATCATCAAATCATTGACGACGCGGTAGTGTAGTTTTTTTTTCTTTTTAATTCCTTAAGTAATACAAGATTGTTAACTATTATTTCTTGGTAAATTAAAAATAAAAATGAAAAGCAATGTAACTCTACGTACAAATAATGTTGTTTTGTATTTTTATTTATTTAAAAAAAAGTTTTTTTTTATAGAATTAAAGCTTTAAAACCGCTTTGCAATTATTTTTTTTGCAATGTTTTGGTTAATTTCTTACAGAGAAACAAAAAAATGTAAAAAATTGTATCCAAGGTAGCCAGACACATATAAATTGCTGGCCTGTTTTAAACTAGAAAATAATTTCTTTTTAAACTATCTATGTATTATCAAATAGAAAATTATTTATTCTTGTACAATTAAATGTCTGATATTGTCTAGTTTATTTCTGTTTTTCTGTCTCCCAATGTCGACTCACAGACATTAATTGTCGTTTTTTTCTCTTTTCTATTTTTCAATCATATTTTTACTTGCCTGCATTTCAGTTGTAATGTTTTTCGATCTTGTTTTTATTTTCTAACATTTTTTACATTTTACATTATCTCTTATATATTTGCTTTGCTTAACGATATTGTGGATATTGTCGTGTGCACCACATTTTTTTTTATATATATTTTGCATAAAAAGTAAAAATAAAATTAAAAATACTATTTTCTCAGATGTTACATTTAGTTTAGGTTAATGAAATTAATAAGACTAGACTGGTATTATGTTGGTTGGTTCGATTTAAAACTACGAGTAAATTTACTTTTATAGGAAATACTTGTTTTAAGATAGAAGAAATGTTTTGGTAAAAAACGAAAGTGATGATCGTACTAATCCTTAACCCTTAAGGTCGAGTAGCTTTAAAATTCAATTTACTTATGCAGTTTGCAAGACTAAAAAAAAATTATTTTTGTTTTGGAATTTGGAACGGATAAAACAAATTTTTGATTCAAACGACAGTCTTATTGTGATGCATCCTGTGTTTTATTTATTAAAATCTTATTTCTAGTAATGTCTTTAAGTAGATAAATACTCTGTGCAATAATAAATTTATGTTAAATCATAATTAGCATGTTAAAATGAATAACAAGTAATATGATCGCGTTAAGTGTGTTGTGCATATTTTAAATGATTATATAATTTATTATAATTTAAATAAAATGAAATTTAAATAATAATTTAATTATAAAATAAGTGTGTAAATAATTTTCTTAACTTTCATATATAATCGCAACGCAATAAGTATGCTGTGTGTTTTATGTTGTTGTCTGGTCACACAAGAACAGTGTAACAGAAATTTTTTCTTTTCTTTAACTCTAAGTGGATAATTTAATTTAATTTTTTTTTTATATTTTTGCAAAGTAATTTTGTTTTGTTATTAAGTTTTTTTTTTTTTTTAATTAAAATAATATTTTTTTTTCCTTCTTTTTATTATTATTGTTATTATTAAAACATTTTTCTTTTCAATTACAGGTAAGCGCAGCAGTTTGAGGTTTTTTTTCTCGTTGTTTATTACTTTTTAACTTTTTAAAATGAATAAATTCTTCATTCGAAAAGAGGACAAAAATTATGTCAAGGTGAATAAGTGGTTAGTATTTATTTAAATAAAATAAAAGCAAAAAAAAAGTGCTAAAGAAAAATTATACAATGATGTCCCGGCTGTAACGCTTATGGCATTCGATAAGATGTATGTAATTTACAAGTAAGACAACATCTTTCTTACGATTCATAAATTGGTTGTTTTCGCGGGGTAAATTGTGATTATGCAATTTTTACGCTTGTTTTTTTTTTATTTTATTATTATTTATGTTGTTTGCCTCAAGTGTTTATTTTAAATATATAAATCAATTTAATTTTGACTTAATAAAATTATAACAGTTTAAGCGTAACAGATTTCGGTTTTGAAAATTCAAAAATAAAATTTAATTTAATTTTTTTTTAATTATCGCTCTCAAAATAAGAAATAAAAATTAATTTTTTTTATTGTGTTTTGTGCTAAAAAATGTAGTAATAAGTGGGTTGTTTAGTATTTTGGCAATAATAAATATTCTTTAATTAAAAGTTCAGCTATACTTACATAAATTATATGTTATCACGCTTTAGGTTTCTTTTTTTTTCAATTTTTGATTGCACAATTTACTTGACTTTTAAACCAAACGTATCGTAATTCATATGAAAAAATCTAAAAAAAAAAAAAACGAATTAAAACATTTTTTAAAATTAATTAATAAAACATTTTTATTTCTTTAATTGTAATTGACATCCAAAATATTTCTCTCGTAACATTTTATACTATAATTTATGATTTAATTTTTATTTTTTTTCCTCCTAATTTATCCATTCGTAGAAAGAATAAGACAAAAAAAATACAATTTTTTAATTCAAGGTTAATTTCATTGAAATATATAATATTGCTCAAAATCTAAATTAATTGAAATTGAAAAATTGACAAACACCATTCAAACCACTTAAATATAAATCTATCATTAAGATAACAGAAAGTCAACACATTTTGATTATTATAAACAAGAAAAAAAAACAAAAATTAAATTTATTATGCTACAAATTTGATAGCGCGCGAAAAAATGACAAAATTATAGAAAAAATTAAGTAAAATTGATGATAAATACAAATTAAAATATATATTATTGACATTTATTAATAATTATTAAAATAAAAACCATCATCATCATCATCATCATGATTTTAAATAAATTAAATAAAAATCAACATTTACTTAATGAAGATTGTCACTTTTAGTTTGTTTGTCTCTAATTAAAATAAAATAAAAGATTTTCTGATTTGCCTGGCGCCGTTTTAATTTTTTTTTTTTTTTTTTTTTTGTTAAAATTATTTAAAAATTAAAAAATCAACAACAAAAATAAAGAAGAAACAAATTAATTAAATAAATAAATAATATTTTTTGTATTATATTATGAATAAATTAAATTAAATATTATTAATTTTCATTAAAAAATAATTAAGATATGTTTTTACTTAAGAAAAATTTGCAAAGTAATGTTATTTAATTATCGATTTAATTAAATAAAAAAGAAAAAATATTTATTTTGTCATTATGTCTATTTTAAAATGTTTTTTTTTTTTTGTTCATTCCTCTGTTTTATTGATAAGTAATCGTAATGGTTATTTAATGTGGGATTTTATGAATTTTTTATTAAGAGATATAATGTGAACGTGCCATAAAATGAGCAGTTAACTACCGAATAAGCCTAACTGCTGGCAGATAGCAAATATTTTGTTTTTAAAACTAACAAATAAATCACCTCTAATTGACACTTTATTTATCTGAAAATGATCGAAAGAAGTTTAGGTTAACAGTTGCGTATCGCTGTGATATGCTAAGAACGCAATTTTTGTCTGAAAACATTAATACTAATCAGAGAAAAACTAATTGCAAAATAAGTATCAGTTAAATGGCTAGAATGTCATTTTTAATTGAAAATTTTCGACTTGGTTTATTATCATCAATTTATTATCATTCGATTTAATTTTTGATGATTTTCTATATCGAAGATAAAATAGATGTTTGTTCTAATTTTTTACTACTACCCTGAAATAGATATTTCACTGACAGTTTTATTGTGAGTTATGTACCGAAAACAATTTAATTATTTATCGTTGTAGATATCGCTTTAATACTGGGGCTTAAATGTAATAAATTTTTATCTTAAAATATAATTTTAGATCGTAATCCTTTATAAATTCAGTGAGTCCTTTTAAATTAATGTTGAGCATTTTCTATCCAGATGACAGAATTATGCTAGATTGACTTTATGCCATCATAAACCCTAAAGTTGTGGATTATTATCTATAAAAACTCCCTTTATGTTATCTGGGTCATATATAAATATGTCAACATTTGTCAATTTTTTATTATTATTATTATATCACCAGGAAGTAACTAAATGTTGTGTCCTATTCTTGGTGATTTATGACCTGCAACAACAATCTAATTTATAATTTGTTTATTATAGTTTCATGTAGATTCGTTTCTCTTACTTAAACGTATTATATATGTGACTTAAATGTAATTGCAGAAGTAGATTTCAGGAGGTTTTTATATAACATAAAGCAGAATTAATATGAAAATTATTAATTAAAAATGATATTTATTATTTCCTTGTCTAGTTATTTCTTTAAATCAATTAATGTTGTTATTTTATCAAATTAAGATAACTATAAAAACGAAGCAAATTAAGATGTTTTAATTCATTTTCTTAAAGATCCGGTTATATAAAAAATTATTTTTTTAATAATTTTGTAGTTATATAATGGCGACAAATTTGAACAAAACGCTGCTGCTGTCGCTGCCGCCATATAGTATTTAAGAGAAGAACAAAAATAAATTTAAAATTTGTCCCTGAATAATTTATTGTTATTAGGTTTTTTGATTAACAAAAAACAGCGGAAAATAATTAAATAAACAAACAAAAATAAAACACATCACACATTCCTTTTTATGGACTTGTTTAGTTTAGTATTTTTTATTTTTTTATTTATTATTATTATTATAATTTTGGTTATTGTCTATGTTTTTAGTTGTTAAAAATTAATTAAATTAAATCAACACAATTCGTTGCTAAATTAATCTTCTAGTGAATGATTTTTGTTAAATATTTTTCCTGCTTTTCATATTAATACTCTACTCTCTACTCTACTGATCTCTACTTTCTAATATGGTATACATCTGTTATTGTTGTTAATAAAGCTTTATAATTTATTAACTTCTTATTTATGTTTATAGGAATGTATTGATACAAAACATGACAATGATTTATAAATTTAAACAACAAAAAGCACGAAAATAAATTCAAACAAAAATTGTTTTTTATAATTTTTTTTTTCTGTTTTTGACTTTGAAATAATTTTTTTTTTATTTGTAAATAATGTTATTGAACTTTTTTTTTTTTCTGTATAATAATAAATACGAAAAAAGAAGAAAAAAATAATATTAAAATTTATAGATGCTGCTGCCGCTAAATATTGGCGCCAATAATAATAATAATAAGTGTTTGTTATTATTATTTTTAATTATTTTGCAATTGGTTGAAATTATTGCGCTTCAACATAAATTTGTTTATCGTAGGTCAGTGTAGAATTGAAATTTTTTTTTTCTTCGTCTTTATATTAATTACAAAAGAAATTGATCGATTTCAGGGTTATTTTTGATATTTAAAAGAGAAGCAACCAAAAATAAAAATTTCTGTTTTTATTTAAGTGATCCGCGATTTCAATGATTTATTTTTTGTGTTAAGTTTTGTGTCTTTAAGAGTCAACACAGTTTTTGTAGAAAGAATAATTCTTTCCTACTGTACACCAAAAAGTTTTATCGATGAAATCTTTTCAATTATCTTGGGAATAACTAAATGCATAATTAATTACGACGTTTATTAATTATTATTTAATCATTTCTACTTTTTTTTTATTTCATTCTTTTTTCATTCCATTTCGTTGAAATTGAAAGTAAATAATAAAATGTTTTAAATAAGAAAGAAAAAAAAAACAACTTTTGACATGTGACATTTACACTTTTTCAATAATAATAACAAATAGCTTCAAAAAAATTTATAATTTCTTCTCTCACTCAATAGCTAAACACTGGCTACTTTAATATATGTTGTCATCATTTTGATGTTTATTTACATAAACTTTAATTCATTTCTTTTTTTTTTTCGTATTTATAAAGAAAAAAAATAAATTTCACTTAACACTAATTAAAATTTCTATCTTTTAATAATAAATTGTCTAAAAGAAAAATATTCAATCTATCATCATGTCATATTTGAAATTGTTGCTTTTTTATTTTATTTTTTTTGCCTTTACAGATGAAAAAGTATTTAATTGGCGCCATTAAATAAAAAATAAATAAAAAATACACAATAAGCAACAGCAGCAGCAGCAGCAGTAGTAGTTTGTTGTTATGTGATTTAAACTCATAATAAGTGAGATTTTATTTTATTATTATTAAAGAAAGAAAGAAAGAAAAAAAAATTGATAAGTGGATAATTTATACAAAAAGATCATACTTGTTGTGTATTTAAAAATAATTTTATTTTATCGTTTCCAATGAAATTCTTATTTCAAGTTGTTGTCTTCAAGTTCCAAAGTATTTCTGTTGATTTGTGTTTTTATTTATGAGAAATTAATTTTATTTTTTTTGCAATAAACGGTTTATGTTGCATTTATTTGTTTAATAGATTTTTTTTAAAAGTGTTTTTCGCACCATATGTTGCTTACTAATTATATTGCAATTAGTGAATACATACAGTCATCACAGTTTAATCTCTCATTATTATTTAGAACTTTTTTCAGAAAGAATTGCATAGTTGTTAACGAGAGATAATCAATGAATCTTTATGGCAAAACATTAATGTTGTCATGAAAAAAAATTGTTTTGGCATTTAAATTGTTTCGTTTTTTAAAATAATTTCTTTTTTTATATAAACAGCAGATTATTTAAATTAAATAATTATTAACACACCACCTTGTCAACTATTTTACACTTGTTGTTAATTAATGTTTAACAGATGATAGAAGAATATACAATATTGTTATAACTTAATAAATATTCAAGTTGTGTATTGTTGTCATAATTATTAATTATTATTATTATTTTACAATTTTATATTGTTAATCATCTTGTTGTGTTTACGATTATTATTATAATAAACAAAATAAAATTCATCTTCACTTGTGATGTGTGCAAATCACATTCAATTAACAATTTTATGCTTGTTTATTAAGAATAGCGTTGAAAATATGCTGAAATGAGAAAACAGAATTTTTAATGATGATTATTCTTTAACACGTTTTAATGCTTGATAATTTTTTGTTTTTATAAATTTTTAATTCAAATATGAGTGGTTTGTTGTGAAAATTAATAATTATAATATGCATTTTTTGCATTAAACTTAATTATTTATTAAACTTTAAAAAAAATTCTTTTAAATAATTTATTTCATAGCACATTTCACTCAGTATTTAACTAAGTATTTAATATGATTGGTGTTTGCGTATTTATCACGATTTTTATTCAATTAAAAACAGTTTAAGACAAATATAAATAAATTATTTAATTGAAAAAATCTAGTTTAATTGGCTTTTTTTTTGTCAGACATTTTTAATATTTATTCTACTATACAACTTGAGTACTTTAATTGATTATTAATATCGCTATGAATTAACTAGCTAAAAACATTCAAATTTATAAGAAATATTTTATTCATTCAAAATCATTTTTAATGATTTAAAAATATTATTATTTCGCTGCGATTACTCTAAATCGTGGTTTCACAACTGTGATTAAGATTTTTCTATTATTTAGTCTTATAAACTCTATGATTTAATCGCGATACCAATTTATTTTATTAATCAAAAACTCTTTGTATATTGAACACACATTATTAAAAAATAATTATTTTATTTCATGCAACACAGCAAGATAGATAGTAATTAAAATTGTTTTCTAAGCAACAACACTTTAATTACTGCTAAGTAAAAAAATACAAGCAAAAAAAAAAAATAAATAAATAAATTTAACAAAGATCCGTTTAATTTAAATAAAAACTTTGAATTTCTTTTCTTTATTGTTGTGTGTTTTTATTTGCAATGTTTTTTTTTTTTATTTAATTTTATGAAAGTAACGAGCGCAATGATAATAAATTTTTTTTTGTTTTTTCGTTGCTAAAATGTTGTCGTAATTGTTAAATATGTGAACCAGAGTTGTGAACGATAGAGTTTTTGTCTGGTTTTTCTGGTATTGTTCGCGGTGATTCTATTAAAATTTGTTTATAGGTGGAAATTAGCTGTTTGAATAGTACCGTGCCGTTTCGTCATTCATTTACACACCATAAATTCAGCGGATTGTCTTAAATTTATTTCATGTCTTATCTCATTTAGATCGCTACCGTGGATACATTTTTATCGCGAATATATATTTATTTTTCTTAGGGTAATTTTTCGACATACAATTATGCGTAGTATTTTGTTGCATTTATTGCTGCTTTTTTTCTCTGTTGATAATTTTTTTTTTTTTCATTATTTATATAAAAGTTGCGTATATTTACTCTCAATCTATAAGAAAAGAATAAAAAGATAAATTTGCTCGTTTCTTTAAATTGCGTACACATGAAGAAACATACTAACCCAAATAGTTGATTTTTTTTTTCATTTTATTTTCTTCGTTTAATTATAATTTTGCGATCTGATGACTTTTTTTTTTTTATTTATTTACGTTTTTTTTATGGTTCTTCTGATATATTATGTTCTGTTTTATTGTATTTAATACTTTATGTTGTGGTTTTTTTTTTTTATATATTTTAATCAACAGAAAATGAAAAGAAAAAAATTAAGATAAATGAACGCGGATGAAGTATAAAAATTTATTTTTCCTGTTTTTTTTTTAGTCATATCAGATTTAAGATTTTTCTTGATTATTTTTACACTTTTTTTTTATCGTGTTTGCTCTTGTTCTTCATGTCTTGTGCCTGTGTAAATCGGTAAATTTGATTTAATTTTAAATAAATATTTATAGAATTTTAATTAATATGTTTAGAAACGATTAATGACTCTCTGCAGTTTCCTTGTGACTTGAAATTATAAGGAACAGTTTAGGTAACAGGTTATCGTTGTTATAAAATTTCTTCACGATTTTAATTTAATTTACATTTTTATCGTTTTTATCGTCCTAAGTAATATGACGTACCGTTTTGGTTCATTAATTATCTTCACTAATCAAATTTCTATATTCCTTTGTTTGTCTAACACAACAAAGTTTATTTTTTATGTACATTTATCAATCATTTACGTTACGTACAGTTGTTTAAAGACCACAGATAGATAACTACGAGAAATAATTCGCTTGTTGTGGTGGTTATTTTGTTAGCCGGTTTATTTTTTTTTTCTTCAAGTGTTAAATTAAAGATGAAGAATAAAAAGAAATCATAAGAAAAACGTTAATAAATTAAACAAAAGTAACATAATAAATTAAAGAATAAAAGAAACGAATGAAACGATAAAAAAAAATTATTTATATACAAATGCATAAAGTTCACATTACGAAATAATAAAACCAGGAATCAAACATATATGATCTTTATTGTATTTAAATTTTTTTTTGTTTTTAAGCATTTTCGTTTCGTTTTGTTTTGTTTTTTGTGTTTCTACTTAACTGTTTTTCATTTTTATTATTATTTGCATTTTATTTTTTTAAACCAAGAGCAGCACATTGCACAACACTTTCGTGCTTTTTTTTATTGTTTTTGTTTTTTTATTAATGTTATTAAAGAAAAAAAAACAAAATTCTTATTCAGGTAACGTTTGTCTTGTAAATTTATTTTTTTATTTTTGTATGTTTGTTGTTGCCTTTATCTAGAATTTTTTACGTAAATATAGCGTCGTCGTGTTAATGTTAATGATAATTGAATTTTGGCAACTAAGAAAAGCATAGAAGTTTTATTCTTGTTGTGTTTTATATTAAAGAATGAATAAAACTGTAAAAAAACCATCAACGATGAAAACACCACGAATGACAGTTTGAAATGAAAAGAAAAGAAAAAAAAATTCCTTTCTTCGTGAATAAATTTCATAGTCAAAATTTAATTTGGTGTTATTGTTTCCGAGTAATGTTAGAAATATTTCTAATTTTTGTTGTTTTGTGTATGAATAAATTGCTGTTGTTTACCTGTAAGCAATAATATGTACCGGTATCAAAGTACAGTAAATATATGTAAGAAAGACAACATTGTTTCGCACTTTTATAATGTGAAATTGGTGAAAAAAAAGCAAAAAAATTAAATAAAATTTCTTCCTGATAGTTAGCTTGTTTGATGGTTACGATGTGTGTGAACAAATTTTAAATTCAATTGTTTTGTCAAATTAAAAATGTTGCTTTACTTTCCACGTAAATTTTTTTTTTTATTGTTAATTTTGCATTTATGCAGAATATTTTTGTTTTGTTGACCGTTGTTTGCTGTTATTAAAAATTTCCCAAAAGGTGATTACTATTATTAAATGTTTTTGTTTTATTTATTTCTTTTTATTTTTACCTTTATTATAAGATTAAAATTTCTGTAAATATTTTTTAAATTTAATGCAAATTAAGTCTTTTAATTGTTTAAACAATAAAGGTAATTTTGATGGTTTTTTTTTTTTTAAAGCAAAGGTAAAAAATTTTAATATTTGATGGGAAAAAGAATTTTTAGTTTTTTTCTTAACAAAGTGTGTTTGTATCGTTGATCGGAACTAATCTTTATTATTATTTTGTGATTACACGATTTTATGTGTGTGGCAAAATGCACAATTTTGATTGGTTAATTTGTCTCATAAAATTGCATCGACATTATCTGCAAATTTAATTATGTTTTTTATAAGCGCATAACAAAAGCAATAGCAATGATTTGCAAATGTATCGTCTGGCATCTTTAGCCTTTTTTTTTTTATTTTTTCTTAATTATAATTAAAATTTAATAGGTATCATAAAATTAATTAACTTTACTTTTGTATATATATATTGATTTTTTCACATAAAAGGTTACTTACATAAATTTTTTATTTAATTTCTTTCATTAATTTCACAACATTGGAATATTTTTAATTAAGCTTTTAAACTTTTTTTTTTGTTTAGGAAATAAATTATTTAATTTGTGTGGTTGGCATTTTGGTGGGGTGGGGTGGTGCTATGTTGTAACAAATATATTTAATTTTAAACACGACATTTAAATGTTAAATAACTGCAAAAATATAGATAAATAATTATTTTGCTGTTGTTAGATTTTCTGATTACTTTTTGATTGAAATTTAAATTCTTAATGAAACTTTTCTTTTTTCCGACTTAATGGCGTGTTACTTATAACATTTATTAAAATTTATTTTTTATATTAAATTAAAACTAGATTAAATTAAATATTGGAAATAATAATAAAAAAAAAACAAATAAAACGTAACATGATTTTAATGTTTTTAATTTTAATTTAATTTTTTTTTCTTAACTAACAACACACCTTAACAATAATTGTTTAAAACATAATTCTGTTTTTGTTCAGGGTTAATGTAGTTGATGTATGCGGACAATTTTTTTTTTTTTGTTTTTTTCGTGACGTAAATTGTAGCTTTTATAGGGTAGTTATAAACGCTGCATGATCACCTTTTTATGAACGTTCTTGAAATAAATCGTAAAATAGGAAATCAAAACAACGTATAAACGTTATAAAAATAAAATTATAGTAAAACTAATTGTTATTAAATACGAAAATCATTGTGTAACATTTTATGCCAACAAAAACCGTTTAAGATATCTGTTCAATTTTTATTAGAGTGTGCATAAAAAAATGAAGGTAATACTCATTAATTATAATAGATAATAAAAGTAGTAAAATCAAATTATGTTTAAGAAGTTAAAATAAATTAATTTTAGGTGTTATTCGTTCTCTTTGACGATTAAATTGTTTTAAACATAAGTAAAAGTGTTGAAATATTATAAACAAGCCCAAGTAAAATATAGTTAATAATTTAATAGACTGTATTATCCACTAGACTCTGTTACATAAATATTTAATTTAATATTTTACTTTTTAACCTGTAATCATTGTTGTCTTATTTACAATTAAGTATAATTAAACAATGTGTCTAGTCCAGTCTAGTTTACTTAGTAATTAATTTACAACTACAAAGTAATCATAATGTTTATAAATAAATTGAAAATATAAAAATAAAAGAAAGTAAAGTGTAACATGTTGTTGTTGGTGTTTTTGTTGTTTGATTATTATTGATTATGTCTTAACATTTTGATATGTGATATAAGGTATTAGAAAATGAATTAAACGCCTTTATTTATTGCGCAATAACGTTATTATTTTAATACGCGATTTACTTGTAATTTTAAAGTGGAATTTTTTTTTTTATATATAAAAAAAATTCTTTTCAACTAATTTTCTTTTTATTTTTTCCTACACGTGTGATCACGATTTATTGTTTTCTTTTTTACTGTATGCAAATTATTAGTTTTTTTTTTTTTCATAAACAAAAATTAATTTATTTAAAATAGAACTTTAGCAAAATAAAAAATACAAAAAAAAATTATTTATCGGTGTTTATTGCAGTAAATAAAGAAAAAAAAATTAACATATTACGCCTGAGGGCGGTTTTATTACTTATCCTATCACCTTCAATAGTTTTTTTTTCTTTTTTTTTTTTGTATTTTATTTATTTATTTACATTTATATGTTTATAATTCATATAAAAATAGACACTTGATGGTGAAAAATTAATAAATTATAAAACAGTGGAAGCAAACATTATTTTATTTTTTTTTGATTCATTAAAGTAAATTATAGTGCGCTGTATAGACAACGTTTTACTTAAGTTAGCTTTGGCTAAGCGTTCTTTAATATTTGCATTAATATTTATTGAAGTTTTGCCGACTGTTTTTTTATTTTTTATTATATGTTGTTTTCCAATTTGTCCATATTTATACACTTTGTGTAATTAAGTATTTCAATCTTTGTCATTTCACGATCTTTAATGTTATTTTTATATAAATATATGCTTCTAACCGTGTATTGTGAATAGCATATCATACCAATAGTAGAGGTTTTATTGACAGTCGTGTCGATATGCCTCCAAAACAATAATTACTTTATTTTTTTAAAGGAATCAAATTGTTTTATTAATTAATTGGTAAAAAAAACGTCTTCAATTTTTATAACTCACGATTGTTGCGATTGATGCTCATCTTAATATTACTGTTTTATTTTAAAAGTATTAGACAATCAGGTTTTTTTTATCAGTTAATTAAAAATTAAAAATGAATAATAACTAGAAGAATAAAGCAATTAAAATGTTTTTTTTTATATTAATTTATGCACATTCAATTAATTTAATTTTTTAATTGTTTTGCTTGTTTTTCAACGTTTTGCAATTAATTTAGGTGTGCGGTGTTTTTTTTTTTTGTTTATTATTTAATTATTTTTTCTTTATTAATTATGATTATTTTTATTTTTATCATTGTTTGGCGGTAAAATATCAATTAAAAAAAAATAAAAATTATTACTTTATTGTTTTTTAATAATGCGATTAATTTTTTTGTGAATTAAAATTAATATTTGAATGGATTAATTTGATTAATAATCTGAAAAACAGTATTAATATTTGATTTATTGCTTTATATTCTGTAATATGTTTTAATTTTGATTTTTTATTTAATTTATTGTGTTGCTCTGCTACTGACTGAGAAAACTTATTGAAATACTAATTTGTTTACTTCAAATAAAATTTGTGTAATAATTTATTGCCATTAATCTTGTTTTGTTTTATTAAATATTATTGGCGGCTTAGTTACTAGATTGTTGTCCTTTCATTTTCTAAGAAATTTTTATGATTGAATTGCCATAAGCATTAGTGCCATTTACTCGCGGTTGTCTTGATAACAATTTATTTTATTTTATTTATAACTTTGTTAATAAAGTGTTTGTATGCTTGAGACATCATTTTTTTTTATTTATTTTAACACAATATTATAATTAAAATATCTATTAATTAGCAAATAATGTGTTAATTTTCGAATTATATATATAGTATATTAAATAATAACGATAAAACGCAACATTTACTCATTGTTAATTAAATTTAGAGCAACAATATATAATTATTATTTATTTATTAATTTTTAAAACATGATTTCAAGATGAGATTTTAATTTTTTTTTGTAATATTTCGTTTGATTAACATTTGTTATGTGTTTTGGTTTTGGTTTTTAATTTTCCCATTTTAAGAATTAGGAAAAAAAAAACGAATTTCCAAAAACATATGGTTTTATGTTATTATTAAATCTGATTTAAATACATTTACATTGTAATTATGGTTGGTTTAAAAATATTTTACAACATAAAATAACATAATAACACTAAATACCATGAACGACGAAACGGAATATATTTTTAAAATTAGAAGAGAGGAAAAATAAGAAATCATAAGAAACATAAATAAATAGAAACATAATTCTGCATCTCAGTGTTTTTTTTTTATTGTTATTGTGGAAAATTTTAATGATTTTTCTTTCAACCGGAAATACATGTTGATGGCGTTTTTTTCTTTTTTAATAACTATGTAATTTTCAAAATTACTTTGTGTAAGAATTCTCAACAATTATAGTTTTGGATGATATATGTGGAAGAAAAAAAAACACAAATTTGTTAAATTAATTATAATAATTATTATTATGACAAAAAATTATCTGTGGTTAATTCTAATTCGGTAATTGTTGTTTGTAACGCGATATTTTTAAATTCAGCTGTGTTTTTGGACTTTAAATTTTCGATCGCACTCGCAGAATGAAACAAGTAGTGTTAAGTACACTTAAAAAAAAAAAATTGAAAAATTGTTGGGAAAGATAAAGATCTCTGCAAGGTACATTGTTAATATTTTTTCTTAGTTAAATAAAGTTAATTAAAAAGCGGATCATTCAGTGTTTCTTAACCATAAAACAGAATATGCTGCAATTTCAATTATAACATGGGTCGGATATCCGGTTGCAAACCAGTGTTAAATACCAGACCTTCAGTTATTATTTTTTAAATTTATATTTTCCTTAGTTTTTTGATTTAATTCTTCTAAAATTCATTACAATAATAATTGTTCTAAAAATACTTCAACACAACTAGCTAATGCTAAAACAGTTTAGTTGGTGCCTTAATTACTTGACGTAGCTAAATTTTTTATTTTACTTCAACATTTTTGCAAAAATGTAGCTAAAATAGTTAAAAGAAACTCTCTGACTGACCACAGGATTACTAATAATTAAGCAATTTTGCAACATTTTTTTTGTTTTGTTTTGTCCTTGTCAACCAAAATTTTATTTTTATTAATAGACATTTTATTAGCTCTCTGCTAAATATATAAAATTTTATTTTTTTTTTATTTGTAGTTATAATTTAAATATAAATAAAAAAAGTGAAATAAAAATAAATTTTTTTTGTCAATTTCTATTAAAGGCAACGACTATGATCGTTGGTTGTTGTTTTCTTATTTTAATTTCCTGCAATTTTTTATGCATATTTTCACTTTTATAGTCTGTCTGTGCCTGCCTGCAGTTGGTTGTTTGTGGTGGTTTTTTATACTTGTTGTGTTATTGAAAACAATTCAACAAATTGTTGTTGATGATGACAAAATTATTTTTGAAGAATGTCGTTCACTTGAAAAAACATTTTTTTTTTATTTGCACTTTGTGTTCTTGTTTATAATCTCGTCGTCGTTTTTTTTTTAAAGAACACAAAATCTAGCAAACACTCCCAGGATAATAAATTGTTGATCACATAAAGTAAACATGCATAAGGCATGAGAAATGATTTTAATAAATTCTCTTTACATAACTTGAAGATTTTGATCTTCTTACATCTTGGTGTTAATTCTTTAATAAATTTCGTTTTTTTATATTAAATTATTTATTATTATTAAATTTTATATTTTTAGTGTTTGAACTAAATTTTTTCTTGTGTGTTTATTTTTGGTAAGAATTTATGTATCTAAACCTGGCGCTATTTCTTTATTTATTTTATTTTTTATTTTTCCTCTATTTCTTTTTCTAAATGATGAATAATATTTATAAAATTATAATTTGAAAGGAAATTCCTTGTCCTAGCTGTTTATTTCGTTGCATTTTTCTTAAAATAATGTCTTTAGTTATTTATAGATAAACGACACGAAGACGGCGTAAATTTTCTGCTCCTTCTTCTTCTTCTTCATCTTCTTCTTCTTTTTTCTGAATTAAATTAATAATAACACAGATGTGTGTAATAAGTAAGGTTTTTGTTGGTGTTGTTATTGTTTGCGCTTTGTTTTAAATTAATAGAATAATTAAAATTCGAGAATTTTATTTAACTACTTTAATAATTAGTTAATAAATAAATTTGTAATATTTTAATTGAATTGAATTTGAATTGATTAATTGAAATGTAATTTGATTATTAATTTTTGAAGTATTTAAATTAATTAATTAATTTTTTTGTTGTTGTTAGATGGGTGTCTAGTAAAACATATGTTTTGTTTACTTTGCATTACGTTAACACCTAAAATCCATTTGAATAAATAAAAAAATATATGAAATACCCACGTGTGTGGTGGAATACAGCGATGACAGGAATTTAATTCTTAATTATTTCTTTACTTTTTTTTTTTGTGTTTTAAAGGAGAATGATGACTCATTAAGAAACTTTTACTTTTTTTGTATTTTGTAAAAAGGTGTTGATTTAATTATTTAATTTATTTTTATGCCTTTTTTTAATGTTTTTTTTT
Source organism: Ptychoptera albimana (assembly GCA_961205885.1). Taxonomy (NCBI): domain Eukaryota; kingdom Metazoa; phylum Arthropoda; class Insecta; order Diptera; family Ptychopteridae; genus Ptychoptera; species Ptychoptera albimana. The sequence goes on from OY540802.1 coordinate 19,489,718, forward strand.
TTTTAACTGTATGCTGTTTTAGAGACCTTGAATACCGTTTTGTACCTTTTTTAAGTGTTAAAAATGTTTAAAGAATTTAATTTTTTTTTCTGTATTGCTGCTTTCAAGACATTATTTTCCCTAAAATAATTTTATTTTTTTATATTTTGTGACTTAAAAATATGACTTAAACTTTCATTAAATTTTTAATAAAATAATTTCTATATATCGTTGAAACAAAAAAATAATTTTTTTTTTAAATTTTAAATGAAAATAAACAAACACGTTTTCGATCTTGATTAAATGAAAAAAAAAATGTTTTTGAGCTTTTTAACGAAATTATCAATTAATTAATTAATTAAATAAATAATTAATTTCTTCGTCTTTTGTCAAACAAATTTGTTTCGTTTTTCCAACACTTATTAGTTAGTTATTTTTTGTTAGACTTTTATATAAATATTTTGTAAAAATGTTATTTCCTGTTGATATTAATATTAATAATTATAATTTAAAAAAATAAATATGTAAATGAATGCATTCAGGTTTTATTTCTTTTTTTTTTATTATTATTGTCGTTTGAAAAATAATTATTTGATTTCTGTGTTTTCATTTTTATACAATATATGCGGTTTTATAGTTTAAACTAAGTGTTTAGCATTTATCGTTGTGCTAAAATTGGCAATAATGAGTAACCCAGTCTTTAATTAAAACATCTAATTCAGAGTACAGTTTTTTTTTGTATTTAAAGAAATTATTTATCATCATCATCAAGGCTGCTGAATAATGTTTGAAAAATATTTATAGGTTTGTGGTATATCCAATTTGAGAATGCTATTACAAATAATAGTGACAAGAAATCAATACAATTAAGCAGTTTATAAATATTTAATTAGTGACTTTGATCGAACCGATGACCTTTTTTACCGCGTACAGATCATATTCATATTTCTACGCATTTATTATTTATTAATTAATAAACTTTTAATTTTAATTTAACCTTTAAACCTTATCTAACTAAATAATAAATGAATAAAATTATTAAAATTTTACCATACTGTCACTCGTTTATTTTTACTTTCACTGACTTTTTTAAAGTCATATTTAAAAAAAAAGAAGAGAATAAATTAACGAAAGAAATTTAAATGAAAAACATAAACAAATCATAAAATTATTTATTTTTTCTCATTTAATTTTAATTCTTATTTATAGATTAAATGTTAATTTTTGTTAATTATATATAGTAAGACCGACTAGTGCAGTATGATTTCACATTTTGGTGATAGATTTGTTTATTAATTGAAATTAGTAATGGGAGATTATATAAAACGAAAAATGTTCATTTAAATTAGTAAAAATATGTTATTATACAAAATCACCTGCAAATTTATATTAATTAAAGAATTTTAATAAAATAAAAATGACTTTTACTTTTATTATTTCGAAAATAATAAATTTTTTAAGATGATTCTTCACTATAGCAGATGAAAATATAAAAATCAACCGACAGCTGCAATTTTACTGCATTTGTTTTGGTTTGAAAAAAAAAAGAAAAAAATTCTAACACACTGGCACACAGAGTATTTTCGTTCTAAAAGGCTGGCAAAGTTACTTCTAAACTTTAATAAATAATTAAAAAATAAATAAATAAAAAAATTCTATGGATTCTTGGCTCATTTTTTATCTAAATACAATTTTTTTTTTGTTCTTGTCGTATCTTTAGTTTATAATTTTTGATCATGTCCTAAATTTTAGTGCATTTTCTTCGTAGCTTGTGTGTTGTTTAATTTATCTTTTGGTTTAATACACGTTTATAATAAAAAAAGGAACAAAACAACAGGCCGCACTTTAACAAAAAGGTCCCAGCTGCTGCTGTTTATTTATTTTGTTTTTTGTATAATTTTTAGCTCGATATGTAATAATAATTTTTCTGCACAAAATGAAGTAATTTGAAAAAAAAATATGTAGGAAAAATTAAGAGAAATATTTTATTTAAAGCAGCTGAACACCTTCGTCCAACTGTTGTAATTTTTTTTTCATTTTTATCCTTAATTCTCTTGTCTTTCTGAAGAATAAATAAATTTATTGAAATTATCTTGTCGCTTATATGTTGTTTCGCCCTAAAATACATTTCTTTGATCACTTAATAGCTGCAATATTATTCGTTTGCTGTTTATTCAAAGTGTGAATAAATTTTAATGTTTTTTTTTTTTTACTCTTTTATTTTGATTACAATTATCATTATTATTATTAATGGTAACGATTTTCTGTAGATAGTTATATTGTGCACTTAAAACACCCTCGTATTTGATCAGTTAAAATGAGAAACAACCCTAAAATAAGATTTTTACAATAGTCACGTGTCGTTATTTTTAATATTTTTACCCGAAATTGTCAACAAATGTTTGAATTTTTTATTTGTATTTAATGAATTTTGTGTGTATTTCAAAATTAGCACAAAGTAATTTATTTTATATATTTATTCTGCAGCAAGCAGCTCATAATATATTTTTACGAAATACTTTTTATTTGTTTATTTATTTAACCACAATAACATTTATTTTAAGCACCACCCTACAACAAGTACAATAATGTACCATTTGTTACCATTTCTCTCGCACAAAACATCTTTAATAAATAAATAAATTTTTTTGTAAAACAGGGAATGAAAACAGATAAGTGCTTATTTCTATTCGGTTTTTAAAAGCAACAACAGCAGCAGTAAACGTTTAAAATAATTTTAATGTAAAAAGAGGGAAAAAAAATTATTATTATTGTCGACACTTGACAACAGCAACTTCTAATTTTTCTTTAGCTGCTTCTCCATTGATTTGTTTTTTTAATATTAATTTTTTTTTGTTACTCCTTTTACTTTTGGAAAACAAGTGTTTTTGTTGGTCGTGTATTATTAAACGTGTTAAGAGATTAATTTTTATGCCTTTTCTTAATTCACCTGTAGTAGTTGTGTAATTTATTTTTTTTTTTTGCTGTGTTTTTTCTGTATTTAAAAACGATTGAATTTTTTTTTTCTTCTTTTTTTTTATCAATTACTTGGTTGTAGGTTTTTTTTTTATAAATATTTTATTAAAATGCGGAATTTACAACTATTTATTTCTATGGTGTAATATATGCGTTGAAAAATGTGCGTGGTATTATAAAACAATAAAAAAAAATTAATATGAAATAAATTTAAATAATTAAAAATAAATTTAATTGTTTTTTTTTTACGTTTTATAATTTTTTGTTTGTTTCTTTGTTAAAACAATGAAATATTGTCGTCACTTACTTTATTTTTTATGGTTTTTCAGCAATTTATGTTTTATAAATTTTATAGCGGAAGCGGAATTATAGGATAAATAAATTCATTAGGCTTTGATTTTGTTAAAAAAAAAAAAAAAAAATTTTTCTGAAAGTGTGCTGTAAAGTCGTCACCCTGTAGAATCAAAAAATTTGCAAATTTAAAAAATAAACCGTTTTCTTGGCGTAAGATGAGATGAGTTGCATCTTAAAATTTGCTCTGTTTTTTGTTTTGTAAATTTAATTTAGTTATTTGTCATCTAGTGTGGAATTTAGATCGAATTAATTTAGCTTAAATAAATAAAGACGCCATGTGCGTTTTTATAACCTAAGTATTACTACTATGCGTCTTTAGTGCTATTTGTGTTGTATCGTGGTGTATTCATGAAATCATCATAGTTTTAAAGATAGAAAATAAATATCAATGTATTTGTCACATTCTTTATCGCATTCCAATCTTCTTTTTCTTTTTATGTTGTATTAATAATTTTATTAAATTAAATTTCATTAAAGCGGACAGCAACACTCAAACACCTATCATTACTTAATGTAGTCATTTATGAAAGTTTTCTTGTTTTTGTTTGTGTGTTTTGCTATTGCTTATAAATAATTTTTTTTTTTTTGTGTGTGTGGTTAATTAAACTAATTCAGATAAAAATAAAATTAATTAAGAAAGGAATAAATATGACTTAAATTTGTTAATTTGCTGATTTTTCTTTGTGTTGTCACAAAAATGCATAATCATTTTTTATCAGTTTTAATTAATAAATGTCGCTAAATAATAATTAATAACAAACAAAAACCACAAAATTTGTATTATTTTTTTACTAATTCAACATCAATTTTCACTTTCTCTCTAATAATAATTTTATTTTATTATTAAATATCAATCTTAATAATTACTTTTCGTTTTTGTTTTTCATTTTTTTAATCGAAACCCAATGTAATTAATTAATTAAGCACAAACAGTTTTTTTTTTGTTTTAAGCGTAATCAAAAAGAGTTTGCAAAATAGATAAATAATCGTTAAATTATGTAATTTCTGTTTTAATGCTTATATAAATTAAAATCAAGTTAAATCATTTCTAGTTTTTTCTTTTTTTTTACTTATTTCCGTAGTGTAATTTATTATGTGTACTCGTGGGCGCCATTCACCGACGCCATCATTTTTATTTTATTTTTCACGTTTCTAGAGTTACACAAAATAAAAATAATTTAAAAATGCAATTCACATTCATTAATGTCTTTTTAAGCGCCGCGCGCATAAAATGTTTTTTTATTTTTTCATTAAGAATTTTTTAATTAATTAATTTTGAAAAATGCTTTTTTTTTTTATTTGTTTTTAAATAATTTTGTCACTTTCCGAGAAGGTAATATACGTGTAATAGAATTTGTTATTTTTAATTAGATTAATTAATTAAAATATTTTGTATGTTTTTTTTTACATTAAAACTTTGGCTGAATATATAAATGTTGGATAATAAGAGGTGGTCGCAATTATTTATTATTGTAATTCAATACTGCTGTACGCTTAAGAAAAAAAAAGTTTTTTTGTATTTCCTCATACATGCGAATTAAAGTTTATTTTTCAGGATAATAACGGAACATTTTGAATCTATTTTGCATGGGAAAACATATTACCCGCATAAATTGAGGAATTTACTGTGATTTTAATTAAAATTTATCATGACTTAAACATTTAATTAATGCACGAAAAACAAACGAAGACGATTATAAAAGTAGAATTAGTAAGGCTGTGATAAACGAAAAATTCTTCTATTCTAAGATATACGCTGATAATTTGTTTCCCAGACGATTTTTGGTTTATTAGCAGCTTAAATAATCTGACTGACTATTTTATGTATTTGATTTAAGGAGAGAAGTTTATATTCGGTAGTTTAATAATAAAAGTCAAAATACCTTCGAAAAAGTTTTTATTATGTGTTTGCTTTGGGCATCTTTTGAAATTTAGAGAAATTTATTAAATGTCAATAAAATTAATCGTTGGAAATAAATTATTAAATTTTTGCATACAAAATCTCTTTACGTTTTCTTAATTTTTTACGTCTATATCGTAATAAGAATTTAAAGAGTTAATTGAGTTTTTGTCCTTCAATAATATTAAAGATGAAAAAAAAAAACATCGAATTAAAAGAAATAAAAAAGAATTTTATTCGCGGAAATTTTAACCGTATAAAAAGAATTTTTTTTTATTACAGGTGAAGAAAAAAGGTGAATTAATTAAAAAAAATTTTTTTTTGATTATTTAATCGGTTTGTGTCTTTTGTTTGTTTACTAAATTAATTAATTAATATTTTTTAACGTGGTATGTTTGTCGTTTTATAGAAACAACAAACCAGTAGACAGTCAATAGTCTTGTTATTTTTGCTGATTTGTAGGTTTTTTGGTATCGGTTCGTGTTTTAAATAAATAAACCAAATAAAGTTTGACAAAATTAATTTTATTAATTGAATTGAATTTTTCACTCTAAATTCGTTTATTTTTGTTTGTTTTTTTGCTTTACATAAATAAATTAGTTTTTTTTTTGGATTTGTTTTACATAAATTAATAATTTGTTGTCTTAATTTGGTCATTTGATTTTATTTTTTTAATTGGTTTTGATGTTATTTAATAATGATAAAATTATGTTTCATTTGTTTTTATTTAATTTAATTTAATTAAACATCACGTTATTTGGCATTACATATATTCTGCTTGTTTTTAATTTTTTATTTTGTTTTTAATTTATTTAAATTTTATTGAAATTTTAATATTTTTTGATGTTGTGTGTTTTAACGTCGTTACAGTTGAATTTCCTTTATTGGCTTTTATATTATTTTATTTATTTTATTATTATTATTATTATTATTGTTATGAGTTTTGTGTTGTAGCTGATTATTGTGTAAAAATAAAAACTTTTAAGGATAAAATTAGCACGGCAATAAACTGATGAAAATCAAAAACTGGTTACGATTCATGAATTTTTTTTTTTTGGTGAATATGAACGATGAAAGTTATTATGAACTAATATTATATAATTAAATGATAATTTTACTAATTTATTACCACCACGAAGAATTATAATTGATAATTAAACGTTAAATACACCATTGCGGTTAGAACATTTTCTGATAAAAGTCAAAACTAAAGGTTACTTAATCATTCATTAAACCGAGACTGTATAAATAAAAGGCTTCAAGTTCAATGGCTGTGTGTAAACTAGCAAAAAAAAAGTTTATCCGATAGTCATCAAATTTTGGATAAATAATTACAAAATAAATATTTAATAACGCTTGACCAAAAGATTTTTATTTTTTTTTAATTAAAATAAATTTATTAGACTTGGGGCCTGCCGGTACTTGTAAAGAATTTTCTGTTTTGCATTCTGAATAACCTTTTTATTTTTTTATTGTAGTAGAAGCTTTAAATAAGTATTTGTTTAAGCTTTTTTTTTTTTGCTAAAAGCAGGTGCTTTTAATATTCACGCAAACATTTTTTTTTAAACATATTTCTGTTTAAAATTTAATAAAAAGTGACAACAAAAGATTAAAGCTATACATATGTTTTTAATTCGTTTATAAATTAAAAAAAAAATTCGGCGATTAAAAAATGGTTCTTTGTTTGTATAACGCAATATGCCGTCCCTGGTAATATTTTAAGTTAAGTCGTCGTCGACGTCGTTGGTTCAGATGGCTTGAAAAAAAAAATTTAATGAAAGCAACGAACCTTGTTGATTGACTGACAACGATCTTCTGTGTGTTGTATATACATAATAATCATATAAAATTCCTTTATATAATAATAATAAATTTTTATTTTATTTTTTATCTAATTTTTTTTTATATAAGCAAATTGTGAATTTTTTTTTTTCTATTTAACTGTTAACAAATATTTGTATAAATTTTTTGTAATATATATCTGAGAACAAAATAAAATTTTAATAGAGTATAAGGTGTGAAAAATGATTTGCTAATTAGTTAAAGAAGTTTTATTAATAATTTTTTTTTTCTTCTTTTCTTATTACAGGTAAATGAATGATCTAACTTGATAGAAATGGATAGAAATCACGCACAAGGAATTAATAATAATACGTGTAAATAACACAATTTTGTGTTTGTTTGATGATTGGTTTTTATTGTCAGTTAAGCATTGAAATTAATTTTTATTTTGTTTTATATCTTCATAATGTTTATAAGATTTTATACTAAAAAATACTTCCTGGTTATATTATTTACCAATCGATGTGTAAAAATACAAAAAATTTATTCATTTTTCTACTGAATTAAAAATTAATTTTTTTGTTTTGTTTCTGTTTATTGGCGGCTAATTTGATAATTTTAATTTTTTTTTTTGTTGAGTGTGCTGCTGATTGATTTATTTTATTTTTTAATAAACAATTCAAATGGTAAATGATTGAAAATATTTTATAAATATTAAATAAATAAATTTAAAAAAAAGTAGCATTAGCGTGTAATGAATTTTAATTAATTATTCAAAGGTAAAAAGCGATTTGTTTTTTTTTTTTTTTCTGTATTTATTAATTAATTTTTTTTGCTTAAACTTCCTTAAATTGATTTTTTGCTGTTTGTTTTGTCTTAAATAAACCGCAAATTGGGTGGTCTGGAGAACTAAATAATTGTTAATATAAATAGATTATGATTATGATTATTTTTTTTATTATTATTATTATGGTTGCAATAAAATTCCTTATTTATTCTATATGAAATTAAAATAAATATTTATTAATAAAGTCACTTAAATATAAACTAATTAGATTAAATAAATAGAATATTAAAAATCAACTTAAACAACAATAAAATTTTATATTTAATTATAAATGTTGTCTGCCAATTTCAGTTAACTAATTATTTATTATTATTATTACTATATTCTTGTTGTTGTTGAGTTCATTCTATAATTTATTAACATTTTAATACATCTGAGAGATTAAAAAAAAATACCAAAAATGTATTAAAAGTAAAAATAAATTTTTAGCGTTCAATGTACGCGAAGGTCGTGTGATCATAGAAGCGAGACGAGATCTAAATTTTTATTATAATAATAATAAGAATAATAATAATAATAATAAAAAAAATTGTTTTTTTGCGTTATAATAAATAAAAATGAATAGTGAAATAAACTGAAGGTAGATTTAGTATTTAAACTGTGATTTAAAAATAATTTATATTAATTATTTAATTAACGATCATAAATGTATGTGATCTGAGTTCAATTATTGTAATTTAGGAAGAAAAGGTTTCATTAAAAGTTTATATTCGTGTGTTAGTTTAATGTTTTACACAGAAATTACACATTACACACAATGTATTAATAATTAATTAAAAATGATTTTGCTTTTAAAATAAATTAATTAACCTAAAAAAATAATACTTTGCTTCTGTTTTTCCTTAATTAGTGATTAAAATCAGTAATTTCATTTTAATTGAGTTTTTATTATTTTTGTCGTAAATATTACATATTTTTTACTCTTTTTTTAATTGTTTATTTTTAATGTACAACCGGATTAATAATTAGAGAGAATTTTCAGTGTGTGTAATTAACAAGTGTTATAATTAGTAAATGAGCTTAATGGAACCAAAACTACATTATAATGACAATAATTGTACTGTGTTTGCTTTTTTTATTATTTTTTTTTTTTTGTTATTATAATTTTTTAATTAATATAGACGTAGTATAATAATATAGACGAGTAAAGAATAATAGAAATGAAATGACATGTAAATCGTTTACAAGTTTATTGTTCTTATTTACTTAAATAAATAATACTAAATGCGTGATTTTACTGTTCTTTATTAAATGACTTAACCTAATATTATTTTTTTAATTTTTTTTAATAATATTTTATCAAGTTTTGTTAAATTTATTTAATTAATTAATAAAGACATTTAAAGTAATTGAAATGTTGTTGAAAAATAGGGTTAATTATTTACTTTTTTTATTATTTTTTTATTATATTAATAAAAAAGTATTTAATAGGGTTTAAGAAAACAAGAGAACAGAAATAATTTAATTAATAGTTGTCTTGCCTATAATTTCTGTTTTATTTATGAGTAGCTCTATGGCATTTTAGTTTTTTTTTTCTTTTTAACATTTAATTACCTAATACACAAGACCTTATATTACTTTATAAGATTATTAAATATTACTTTTACGTTGTTTAAATATTATACGCGAAATATATGGTGTTTTGTGCTTTGCGTTTTGTTGTCTTCAGACAGTTTGCATTATTTTAATTTCCATAAGATCCATAATAAAAATCAGTTCGATTATTATCTTGTTTTCCATGTATTAAAAAAAAAGGTCTTGAATTTATTATTACTTTCTTTTAATTAATTATCATTGATTAAATAAATAATGTGTAATAAGGATAAATATTTTGAAAAAAAAAAACATTTCGATAATAATTAATATTCAGTTGGAAATATTAATTGAAACACCAAACCACCACCCACGTAAAAATATCAATGTTGTTTCATTCTTAATTTATTTTTAATAAATTTACAAATTTAGCAATTTTGTTAAAATCAGAAACTGTTTTTTTTTTTTTTGACTACTTAAATATTAATTTGACTGACTTAAGTCAAGACTAGTTAAGTAAAATAACAGAATATAAAATCGTTTTTTAATTTTGCTGTCGTCGTTGGTGTTTTAATTTTTTGTTTCTAGCATGTTGTAACTAATTTGTATACTCACAACCTGTATACTTCATACTTTTACCATAAACGGGCAGCAAATACTTTTAATTTTTTTTTCTCTCTTGCTAAAACACAAAAATTAATTTAATTTTAATTTAAAAACAGTAATGAGAAAATTTAAATAAAATTTGTTCATTAACAAGTGTTGAGCGCCATTTAATCGCTCACGCAAATTTTACTGTCTAGTTTTATTTAAATATCAATATATTCTTTTGTTTTTATTGATATAAGCTATTTGCGCTTGCGTAATTATTGTTTTTTTTTGTTTAAATGCAATTTATATATTTGCATCTGTATTGTGTTTTAGGATCTGCATTTTGAGATAGTCACTGTGCACCATTTTAATGTCATTACAATTATTTTGTAAATGCCGAAAGTAAATTAATTAATTGTTATTGAAATGAATTATCCAATATATTAAAGGAATTGTAAATGAGGGACAAAAGCAAATGTAATAATAATATAATATTAATTATTAAATAATTTACCATTTGGGCGGTTAAATATAATTAAGTATATAAATTGATGTAAACTTATGAACATGCTCTTGTATATGCTCATATGTACATACAATGTATGTTTATAATAAACTTTTTATAATTATTGTTATTGTTAAACGTGTGCCTAGATTATTAAATTACTGCAATTTAATTAAAGCAAGAGAATTTAATTGAAAATATAAAAAAATAAAAATATTTTTATTTATTTTTGTGAAATTATAATTAAATTGAAGTAAAAATAAAAAAATAAGTCGACCTTGTTTTTAAGATGATGATTAACATTGCCCGCGCACCACGTACATTTTATTTAATTTTTTTTTTGTTTTTGTTAAGGCAGAGTTGTAAGTAAACAACTTAAGCAAATTTTAATTAATTATTAACAAAAAAATAAATATTAAAGTTAAAGCATTAAATTCTACTTGTCACTAGTTATATGTTTGATTGGTTGACTTAAGTTAAGAATTAAACAGCATCGATGTCCCTGAATGGTGTTATCTGAGTTAATATTTTGATCTACTTTGATGATTCATATAAAAGGCGAATTTAAATGATATTAAACAGAAAACAAATTTGTTATAAATAGTATTATGGTGGGATTTATTAATTTTTTTTCTTTTAGCGAATTTGGTGTTACTATAAAAAAAATTGAATTAATTAATTTTATTTTAGTAACTTGTACTGATTTTGTTTTTTTTTTAATTATTAAATTTAGTTGACTGAATCTGTTGTCTAGCTTTGTGTAATAATTTTGAATGATTTGATTTATTAAATAATTCTTGGTGTGAATTGACATAATTTTTTTTTTTTTCTTTTTTGTATTTAATGCAAACTTTTCGTGATTAATGTATGAAACTTTTTTTTTTAGAAATCTAATCGGTTTAACATTAACTGAAATAACATAAAATTGGCAAGATTTTCTATGTAAGCTTTAATTCGTGTGAACAAAAAGTATTATGTCTAGAATAATTAATAAATAAATATTATTATTTGCTAATTTTATTTGTTTTCGTTGAACAGGTTTGTTGTTATTAATTTTAGTTTAAAAAAAGAAAATAAAAAAAGGTGTGCTCACTTGTAGGTAACTTAAGTCTAATAATAATTATTTGCGTGTGTTGTGTGGCTCAAAGTGAATTTTAAAGCAATCTGAATTTTGCGTTGTTGTCGTTTTTATATTATTTTTTTTATTTTATTTGTTTCTCAAATTCATTATCTTACTTAGTTTTAAGAAAAGTAGATTGACTGGTTTTTATAACTATGTTTTATGCTTCTTGATTGTATTTGATGTTAATTACAATATTGTATAACTTTATTTATGTTATTATAACAGAAAAAATGATATAAATAAATAAATAATAAAATATAATTGTTAAAGAAAAATGTTATAAAGTTACTGGCTGGCGGCTTTGGCTGTTGATATAATAACATACTTTACTTACGTGAATAATAATAATAATAATAATAATGAATAAAAAGCAAAAAAAAAAAACAACAGAATTAGAATTATGAAATTAACAAAATAAAGATTGATATATGTGAAATGTAACATCGATAAGCTTTAAGAAATTTACTTTTTTTTTTTTGTTGTTGTCATAATTAAAGTAAAACAGAGCACAGAAGAACTGATTAGACCGTTTCGTTTTTTTTTTTAACAAATCATTCAAAAATGTGATTTATTACTTAAAAAAAATTTTTTTTTTTTGCAATAAATTAGCTTTAATTAAGGAAGAGATTAAGTCCTCTTTAAGGCACACGTGGAGTCTTAATATTAATGAATATTTGTAATTGGAACAAAAGTTCAAAAATAATCTTTGAATTATTGATGATGATGGAGTTTTTAGGTTAAATAATATCCTCAAGCAGTGTGCAGAATTTTTTTGGCTTTCTTTTAACCGTCATACATTTGGTTTAATTTTTATAATTAATAAATGAGTTGGTTTTGTAGCAAATAAACGTTATTTAATAATAGATCATAAATGGTTTGTTTTTTTTGCTTCTTTTATTTTGTTAATTATATCGTTTGTTGTAATGAGGTGTTTTAGAATGCTTTCTAATACTCTTTACACGCATTTCCGCTGTTTTATCGATTTCTTTCTTAAATATTTCGCTTTTTTATTACTTTGAGTTATTAGTTATGATAAAAATTATAATTATAATTTTTGATTAAGCTAATAATAAATAAGCTAAATTAATGTGTTATAAAGTTCAGTATAAGTGATATTAATGCTTTACAAAAAAAAGAAAATTCATTTTACGTTTTAACTACATTTTTGTATTTCATTGATAAATTAAAAAAAATATTACACATAGCACATGTTTCTTTGATGTTTTTTATTTGTAAAAAATCAGAGTAAAATATTATAAACACATTTCTGTTAATTTAAAATGAAAATATAATCGCGCCGTTTGTCGTTCCGTTCATTAATCTCAACCAAAACGAAAAATAAAAAAAAATATTGAAAATAAATGAATGAATGAAAAAAAATTCAATTAAAAAAAATATTTTACTTATTTAAAATAAAAAAAAAACCCAATTCCTCTCCACTTATGATTATTTATAATAGGATGTATGTATGTGAGATACTGTGGATTTATAATTGGATTTATTCCAACATTTTTCTTCTTTTTTTTTTCATTTTTTAATAAATAAATTTTAAGTTAAATTAAGAGTTGTAAAAATTAAAAATTAAATAAATAAATATAAATAAGTAAAATTCTATTAACAGAATGAACCAACCATCAAGCACGCGATATTTAATTTATTATTTTTAAAGAGAGAAACATTAAAATACTTTAGTCGCGTGTTTGCTTTTGTTTTAAATATTTTATTTATTTTTTAAATTATAATTAATGTCTATGTCTCTATTCATCTCTATAGCTTAGTTTATTTTTAAGTAAATTAAATCGTCTCCTATTTTTGCACTAATTGCATTAATCAGTTATCCGTGAAATATTTTTCTGCGTACTTGACGATTTTATGGTTAGTGAAATTCTTCTTTTTTTTTTGGTACGTATAGTTACATTAATTTTGTTTAATGAGTAAACTTGAATAGTAACCCTTTTGTTATCAATTTATATTTAAATAGGAAAATATTATTATCATTAGATAAATAAAAGTATTCCTGGCGCTAATCAATCATTGAAAATAACAAAAGATTTACCGCCATACATGGACAGATGTGCAAAATGCCATGAGTAGTAATAAAGAGTAGGAAATCGATCCTTTATCCATTTAATCCTTTAAAAAAAAAAACAGAAAATAAACTTTAAACTATTCCTGGTATAAAAAGTAAAACTGAAGCTAAGGTCCAGTTCCAGGTCTAAAAGGTTAAAACGTTGTAATATGTTCATGCACTTCAAAATAACGATTTAAATAGTTTTTCTTAATCGAAGACTATAAACTGAAACTAATTGCAATAAAATTTCATTTTAACTAGTTATTTAATTACGAATAGATTAAAACGTGGATAGTGGAGGCAGTGGTCAAACATTACCATACAGATTATTATTATTATTATCCGTTGAAAAAGCAAAAAAAAAAAAAATTTAATATAAATGATAAAAAATGCTAAATAGAGTGTTTACAATTTATGCAAATTATATTTTTATTCATTATTCTGTTCTTCGTTTATTATTAATTTACATAAAATTAATAAAAGAAAAAGAAAAATATTGTTGTGTGTGGAATGTTGAGGAATTTAACGTTTTTTCTTTTCTTTGCTTTTCTCATTAACTTTATGATGTGTTCGTGTTTTATTTATAGTCTTGAGTTGGTAAATTTTTTTTTATTACTATTGCCTTCTGTTATTAACTAATAATGCAAACTTTTATTTACATTTATTTATTTAGTTTTTTTGTTACTTCTCTTTTAAATAATGATGATGGTTGGATGTTGTTAGTTCGTTAGTTAAAAGCGAAAAATGCAAAAAAATAAAAATAAAAAACGCTCATATGTAATATTGTGCTATTTGTTAAGTCAAGTTATGCTAGACGTCACACGTCTAATTGACCAAGAAAAGTTACTTTTTTTTTGTTGTTGTCTATAATTAAATTATGCTTTCAGTTTTCTTGATATGTAGAAATATTTTTCTCTATTTTCTATCATTACATTAAAGTTTTATTTGCGTTTTTTTGTGTATGCCATTTTACTTAAATATTCCACAGAGGAAGGTACTGGTACCCATGTGTCTTCATTTTGTTAATGCATTTTTCGTTGAAAATTGATTAAGTTCCTCTTTTGTGACTAATGTTGTTATTGGAATGTGTAAAATCGATAAAAATTGTTTTTTTATTACGATTATTGTGATTATAATTATATTTCTATTACAAAGTATTTTTATAATAACTTTTACTTATTTATGCTAATGCAGTGTTACAAACCTTATTTGAGTTTTAATGCTTTATCGATTGTAATTGTAATGTCGAAACATTGTTTGCTTAATCGATACTGTTTTGAAATTTTTTATACAAAAGAAAGTAATTTATGATTGGTATTGAAATCCTCAGTGATTATGTTAATGAAAAATACATCGATGTCACGGGTTAGAACAGTTTGACTTGTTCGTGTCTTAAATCATTGATAAAATTTCATTTTCTTCTTAGGATTAATTACTAATTATTAATCGTAACGTATGTAACTTGAGTAGTGATTAAAGTTATGAAGAATTTCGTACAATTTTTCTCGTTTTACACACTGGATTACGTTAATTTATATTGCACAGTGCATAAACTACGTAACTAGACAATAATTTATTATTTTTTTCATTTTCTCAATCAATATCTTATTTTCATACAACAAAATAAACATTTTTCACATGCCCCGTTGATCATTACTTTTATTTATATAAACAAATAAATAAAATAATAATTATATTGTCTACATAATAAATATATTATAAAAAAGGAATAAAAAATAAAATTTAATTTCAAATTTTTATTGATTGCGCTGCTGTTTTTATATATTTTTAAACAAAACACACACAGCGTGATAGTTTTTTTTTTTTTTTTTTTTTTTGATTAGTTGGTTGTACTTAATGAAATATTAATAAAATAAAATTTTGAAAAAATAATTTATAAGCGAGCATAAATATAAATTAATTATAAAAAAGAACAAAATGAAAAATATAATTAAATGGTGACATAAAGGTGATAAAAAATGATATTTTTGTGTTCGTTCTGCTGTTTAATTTGTTTAAAAATTAAAAAAAACAAAACGGCAGTGAAACGATTAATTAATTAATTATATAATTTGACATTTCTTTGCTTAAGTGAGTTTATGTTAAAATAAAGTAAAATGATGAAAATTACATTAAAATCGGTTTAAAATGTAATATTTGAATTATTTTCAGTTCAAGAAAGTGTTTATTGTTGTACGTTTGCGTGGTGGCATTTTCCTAACACTACATCAACATAGTTTATTTAATTTATAATAATATAATAAAAAAATCCCTTATGTGTGTGTGTTATAATAAATTAAAAGATAAAAGTTTAGCATAATTTTTTTTAATCACATCTATGTAACCTAATTATTTAAAATGGAAAGAAATAAAACAAACAAACGAGATAAAACTATTTCAGCATTATTTGTAATGTTTTTTTTTTTTTTTTTGTTTCAGCGTAGGTGGAAAATAATTTTAATACAACGAAATAAATCTTTTTTTTTTTTGTTATTATTACAAGTTACATGAATATAAGTGAAAATTAATATAAAATAAAATTTAAAAAAATGTTACACCTTGAGGGCAATGTTTTCGTAAATTAAAAAAAAAAACAGATTTTTGACACAATTTTATAATCTATGGCAACATGTGCTAACAGATTTTTGGTAATTTTTTAATCACTTGGGAATATTTGTTGAAAAAACAATCACCGCTTTACGATGGTTTGGTTTTTAGTTGAACCACATCTATACTATGGTTATCAACGTTGTTTAAATAATTCAGATGAATAAAATTTATGACAAACGATATACCTTTGATAACGGAAAAAGCGTGTGTACGTTGGTACGTGCGTTCTTTTTCCGTTAAAACCTTAATTGTTTGATGTTGTTGTTTGTGAGTGACTCATTCATATGAAAGTGGTAATAAAACAACAAAATTTACACCTGTACAAGTTGGTAAAATGAATTTTATCATTTGTTTGTTTTATACCTTAATTTAAAATTTTTTTTATTAGAAAATCTTTGCTGCTGTTGTTTGTAAATTCCAAAATTAAACCTACAGTGTTTTTGCTGTGTATTACCATATCTATAAAATCGTAAAACTAAATGAAAATTTATGTTTATTATGTTTAACTAATTGGAACAAATAAACAATTGTTATAATGTAATGTCGGCTTTAAATTATTTTTGTTTTTTTTTTCATTCTTTCTTTCTTTTTTCTTCTACTATGATGGAATAATATTTCCTCGTGCACAATGTGTTTCGTTATTTATTTTTTGTTTTTCAAGATTTGTATTTTTATTATTATTATTGAATTAATATATATAGAAATACATTTCATTCATAAAAATGGTTAACGAAAATGAAGAAATAGTAAAAATACTATAAAGCCAGGGATGGAGAAAAATGAGAATGGGGGAAGGGGGGAGCGATTTAAAAAAAAAAATATTAAAATTAAAAACGGAAATTGTTTTTAATTAAATTTTTTTTTTTTTTTTATTTCATACCGGAATTTTTTGTTTCATATTTGAAGAAAATAATTGTTGACATTTTTAATGAGGACAGTAGATGTCGGTTAATTTGGGTTATTGATGTTTTGAGAGTATTGAGTAAAAATTTCCTGTGCTTAATTTGGCATAATTCGTCTGTTTAATTTACATGCGAGATGCATTGAAAACGTGAAACACCGATTTTGTTATCACATCTGAATTACAGAAGTGGTTTTGTTTACACCCTTAATCGTAGGTACTAAATGCATTCTTATGAACTTTAATCAGTTTTTTGAGGAAGTACATTTTTTATTTCGATTGTCCGATTGGCTGCTTTATTGACTCTTTTATCCCATAAATGTTGCTAATTTTATTATTGTTAAAAATTATTACTAACACTCAAAATAATGCAAAGTATTTAAGGAATTGACGCATAATGAAACAACATTTATTAATGGTATGGTAATTTATGCAAAATAAACTAATTTATAGCTTTTTTGCATAAAACTTATTAGGATAAATTTTATTATTTCCGATATAATTCCGGAAATATAGATAATTATTTTATTTTAAATCAAGTTTAGCTTCTTTTTGTTTTATTTTTGTCATTCATAATACTGGAATAAATTTGTTTTTATAAAAAGAAAAATTTCAGAAAAAATAAATATGCCATGGTATGGATTACATTATAAAACGATATGAGAATATGTAATCAGTAAATGACTTTTGACACTTAAAATTCGATTAAGTCATAAAAATATTTTTTATGTTTATTATAAAAAAAAAAAAATTGCATTTATTATGCGTGTGTGTATGTACTGCTATGTGCTTTATTAATAAATCTAATTGTGTTTTGTAATTTTGTGTGGTCGTCTATAAATGGAATTTTTATTTTTCTTATTTTTGATTAATGTTAATAGCGAGTTTAGATTTAATATTAATAATAATAGCATCCGTCTTATTATTTATTTATATTTTGTATTTATTTCTTCTTCGTCTTCGTTTTCTTCTTTTTCTTTGGCTTGTTATTTTGTTGTTTTATTAACTAAGTGCTAATATGTGATTATGAAATTTAATGCATTTTGTTTTGAATATTTATGAATAACAAACGTTCAGGTTATTTTTTTTTATTTAATTAATTACAATTCAATTTGTAGAGTTTTTTTTTTTTTGTTTTGTTATTTAACAGGGTGAAACACATAAAATAAAATAATTTAGATAAAATCAATTATTCTTGTGATAACTTTATTTCATTGAGTTTTATTTAATATTCTTATTGTTTATGGGAAATATTTGGTAGTTAATTAATATAATCAGTCTATAATACATTTTATTACCATCATCATTTATTGCCATTAGTTATATAATTCTACTGGTCGACAACTGATTCTGTTTTTACATTATTTGTAGATAACGTTGTTAACCAGTAATTTACTTTTTTTTAAATAACTAAACAACTTATGTACAGTACTCTAATCTTGTGTTTTGCGCTATTATTAAAAACTAAGCCCATATTTTTAACCTTAGGTATTATATTTGTTTATAGTAGTATTATGCTTCCGCGTTAAAAACAAAGTAAAAAAAAAAAATAAATAAATAAAACAATAGATTAACCGATTAAGCTTTGAGTTTATCATGTGTTTTTATATAAAAATAAAATTAAAAAAAAAATAAAAATGTATAATAAAGTCTGGACATTTTTATTATTTGTTTCTTTATCAGAAATATTATTTATTTTATACAAATAAAAATAAAATTTCTTTTCTTTTCATTTTTTTTTATGTAATTGAATATAGAAATTAATATTTATCAAGGCTAAAAGATTTTTTATTAAACAATTTTTTTTTTTTATTCTTACATTACCACTTCTGTTTTGTATTAAATTATACAATTAATTGTGTGTGGGCATCATCATTACTTTTATTTTTTATATATTCGTGGTATTTTGTGTTTTTTTTTCTTCTTTTTTACTTTATGTATTGCAGCATTAATAAATAAAAAAAATGTTTAAAGTAGAAGAATTATTGTTGTGTAATTTTTTGTCTTTTTGTAATGGGAGCTTTTATACTTCTGCGTGAAAAGTCATTAATTGTATAAAATTTATCATTTGGTTGTTACTGTTGGTTGGTTGTTTGAATGATAAAAAGCTTAAAATACCGTTTAAAGCTGTGTGAAACTGTTTTTAGATTGAAACAATCGTATACAATTTTCATTTATATTTTCTATCATTTTAATCCCTTTCTGATCAAACCAAACGGTTTAATAACACTCAAAAATGAAAGAAAGAAACCTTTTAGACTCAATAATACTCAACAATTATTATATGATTTATTTCTTGAAATCTACGTCATAGTTGAGATAATTTAATTAAAAACAAAAAATAAATATTATCAACTAACTTAATATTGTCATAAAAATTCCCATGACACAAAATTGAGGTGATTTTTTTATCACTTAAAAATCACTGAAAATTTACTTTAAGTTGAATGTAAACAAGTGACAGTGACATTATTTTTAGTTATGTTTGGTGCATGTTTTTCCATTAATTTTTATCTATTATTTTGATTACATAAAACCTTTCTGATAACAGATAATAATAATTTTCTATCGAAAAATAGCTCGGGAAAAATTTCTAGAAAATAGAATTTATTATTTTTTTTTGGTTGTTGAATTTTTTTCTTTATTATTCTTTGTGTAATATGAATCATCGTTCATCGTTTAAAATTAAGTATACAATCCTACAAATCCTAATAAATGCAAAAAAATTGAATCATAAGCAATCAATAAATAAAAATTCATTATCGATTACTTTTTTTTTTAAGTTTTATTACATAAATATTGCGGTTGCTACAATATACAAACTACATACATGAAGACGGTCTTATCAGTAAAATAATAATTTATTTTTTTTGTCATTCAAATAAACGTCCTTCAGAAATGTTTATACCGCTATAGCATTTTTATAATGTTTATAAATAATCTTGTCTTAGGTCTTAATTGATAGGCTACTTTCGTGTAGTAAAGAAAAAACTGCTGATTAATATTAATAATAAATTTGATTAAGTATTATATCGTGTCTAATCATATTGATGCTACTCATACCTTGTTTTTACTTGATGATATACTCAAACGGTATTAATCTGCGGTGTTATTTGCAACTCGCAATGAATTATTGAAGAACCATTTGAGAAAGATACCAGGTACAGGCAGTGTATATCATCCACAAATATTGAACATTAAAGTAACCACTGTAAAAATCTTCTAACTGGACAATTTATATCGGAATTTTGTATTGATTGTCGGAAGCTTTATCTATACTGCTACTCTATAGTAAGAATTCAAATATTTTTTTTAATTACGCTGTTTAAAACATAAGTAAAAAGTTATTGGGTGGGTGATGACATTTCTGAAGAAGCTTTCCTATAAAAAAAATAAAAATGAAGGTTACTAGTGTACAGTTTGACACTTTTAAAAAGTTTTCAGATTGACTGACATTAATTTCTCATATTTGTTCTCTTTTTTAATGCTAATTAATAATTTGATGATAATACTTGAGTAATTTCTTTTGTCTTCTTTATTATTTTTAAGTGAAATTGAAGGTTTCGTTTTGGTTCCAAAATATTTGTCGCGCCTCAAAGTCCCAACCTTAAATATTTCATTAAATAACAAACAAAAAAAAAAAACAGAATTTTTAATAAGGTGAAAATAATTTTTGTTTTATGAGTGACGGCTAATTGTTTAAAAGAAATTTTTTTTGTTTTTATTAAAGCTTTTTGCTACTTTGACTTGACATGGTCAAGTTTAAGTGTCGCTTCTTTATATTGTTATTTTCTCTATTTGCCAAATGTTATATGTACGGTACGCGACAATAAAAAAAAATTCATAAGTAGCTAACTACTGTTGCTTACTTTTTTTTTAGTACTTTCACACAATTTTGTATAATAACTTTGTTCGTTGGTTTTTTTTTATTATTCTTATTATTTACTTTAAACTATTGGATAATTTATCTCTACTTATTATTATCATAACTTATTTGATATTCTTTCTTTTGTAAGCTTTATAAACTATTTACTTATGCTAATTTTGGTTTTTTACACTTTTTTTATTCTCTTCTTCTCTTTTAATAATAATAAAAATTAACATTGTTTGTTGTGTTTTCATTTACTTAAATAATTTTAAATATTTTTATATTAATGAAAAGATGTGATGTGATGAGAAGCGAAGAGAAGAAGATGAAAGACATAGAAAAAAAGGGAAATTTTATGTATTTATGGGAAAGTTAAGTAAAGATTTGTTTTCTTTTATGATTTTAATAATTATTATTATAAAAGGAGACTCAAAAATGTATTATTAAATAAAAGTAGCATCTTAATGTCCATGATGGTTTTATTATTAAAAAGAAATGAAAAGAAAACAAAGGAAATATAATGATTTAATTGAAAATAATGATGAAGATGATGATCTTCGGGTACTTTAGTATATATTGCATATGGTAATACATTGTATTTATTAACAATGATTTAAAATTTTAAAAACGACAGTAGAAGAGAAAAAAAAAATTTATCATCGCTGGCGTTCTGTTTAAAGTCAATGATTTTCTATGTATTCTAAAATTCGCTGTCATCGGTCATACCGCTTTATAGTGGCTATAAAATACTGATCAAGATGCATTACTGTAGCTAATCAATGTAATTATAAAATACAAATTATATAAATTATTATACGGTAATTATAAAATCTTAGACATTGTCATTCTGTATATATATGTATATAATCGTTAAATGTCATGTAATGTGTAACAACGACAAATGTCATATTTAATAAATTACAAAAAAAAAAAAAATTATCATGTAAAATGTGTTGAAGAGAATTAATTGTTTGAAGTGACAACGATGTAATATTCGCAACGTTAGTCATCTGATGTCATCTTAATTTTTAAGATACAAAAATATTATTAAATAGAATAGAAAATGAAAAAAAAATCTTCTTAATTTTAATCCCTTAAACACAATAAATAAAATGTGATAAAGATTGTGTAACCGTCTGTCAAAAGAATGCGAAGTTTATTAGCATTTTGATGTTGAGAAAAAAGAAGATTTTTTTCATCTCTTTAATATTATAAATTTTATAAATAAATAAATCATTATTATATCATAATCTTGATGCTAGTCTCTCTGTGTTGTGTTCATATTAAAAAATTTATATTTATTTATAAAAAACGATAAATTTTACAAATTAATCAGATTTACCTTCCATTGTTTGATTTATTTTCTACTTTAAACGAAACAGAAAAGCAATAAATGAATTAAAAGTAAAACTAAAGAATTATTATTATGTAGCATAATAATAATCATCGCGATTGTTTTATGCAAAAAATAAATAAATAATAATAATTTTATCGTGACATGAATTTTTATTTTCTTCAATGAAATTAAGTAAAAAAAAAAAAAAAATTGGGACAATCCACCAACCACATGTCTTTTAAAAATTTAATTTGAAGGCGTTTGATTTGCCTTATTTTTTTTCTTTTTTTCTGCTTGTTTGTTTGTTGAATTTTTATATCATCTCTCCTCTACGATGCTTTTTATTACATATAAAATAAAATAAAACAAAACAGACTTTTGTATGTAAATATATTTTAATCAAAACATAATTATATTATAATTAAGCAAAAAGAATTAAAAAAAATATATATTTTATTTCATTGGGGCGTACTAGTAACATTAATTGTAATTTGATTAATTACCGTCGTCGCATTGCTGTCGTCTTATTTATGTTCCGTTGATTTATATTTTATTTGTGTTGTTGTTTATGTTGATACAGTGTTGTTATGATTCGTTTTGGATAACTGGATGAAAAAAAAAAAAAATTATAATTTTTCTTGTTTTTGGTAATAAATTTTATAATAAAAATGTAAGAAAAAAAAAAGATTTTTATCTTAAGTTTTTAACACAGCAGCGTGTAGTAACGATCGTAACGCTTAAACGCATACATAAACGACAATGGTGAATTTTGTGGTTTTTTTGAGGTTGTTAATATTAAAATAAATGAAGAGGAAGAAACAGTAAACCGTTGTTGTGTGTCTTGTAGAGTTTTATTTCTTTTAATTTTTTATAAATTTTTGCACGAAACATTTGGTGGAAACATGTTTTCTGTATGTTTTTTATTTTTTTTTTATGTCGCTAATTTGACATTGTGTTGATTTTGTTTTTAGCCACAGTATTCTCTATATTTTAAAGCTAAAGTAGAGTTTTTTTCTTTTGTGTGTTTGTCCTTTTCTGGACAAAGTTTACGCATTCATAGTTTTATTGGTTCTAGAATGATCAATCAAAACTAGTAAATTTATGATGAAAGGTAAAAACCTGTCTTTTTCCACTTTTTTATTACATCGCTCGCTAAATCACCATATAAATATATGTTTTTGTGTTTATTTAATTTTAGTTAATCGTTAAAAATTATTATTTGTTTGATTTGGTCAGTATTTATCTCTCCTACAAAACCATTTTTATTGGTGTTAAATTTTAGTGAAATTTAATCGCAAACATTTTTAATTTTCTTTAGTTTAGTTTAGTTTTTTTGTTTTCTGCGTAATAAATTTCAATAACTCGTCTAACCATAATGATTTTGGAAAATAAACTAAAAAAAAATTACAATTTTTTCGCGCACAAGTCTGTCGCGCACAATCACCTTATTTTTGGATTTTTCTCTCTTTCAATAAATTAGCGTGCGCGCGCGCGCGCCTTTAGAAATATTACTTCGGAATAACATACCGCCGCGCACTGTTATAACACCCACAAGATTATAATTTTTTTGTTTATTTTTTTTGGTGTTTTTAAGCCGGTTAAGCAGTTTTTTTGTTCTTTTGAATAATTACATTGTTTCAACGCATACTTAAAAAATTAAATTAAAGCATGTTGCGCAGTGTATTTTGTAACCGAAAATTTATGTGTCGCGACACGTTTTTAATATTTTGAAAGACGCGCGTTTCTTAAATTTTTTATTTATTTACTTTGTTACTTCTGATATTAAATCAATTTGAAGGGGGTAAAGAGCGTATTAAAAGCCTGTAAAATTAATTAAAACCATTTTTTTTTTGTTTTACTAAGTTTGGCTGAATGTGGCGTTTCAGTTATGTCAGTTTTACTAAAACAAAAAAACCGCGATTAAGTTGGTTTTTTTTTATTGAACTCTTTTCCGTATACGTGTTAATTTTTTTTAACATTATTTTTAATTAATTTATGATAAATTTTATGGCGTGATGAGATAAAAGCATGATTTTTTAAAACAACAACGCGATTTATTACATTTTTTTTTTGTTGTTGACAAAAGGAATTTCATTTAGTGAATTTATTTATCATCATATGATTTATTGAAAATAATATATGTGATGGCATAATATAATTAATTTTTACTAAATAACGGTGTTTTTTATTTTGTTCGTGTCATTACATAATTATGATCAAATTTTTCTTAAATTACTTTTTTTATTTTTAATATATTTTGCCAAAACAATAATCTCGAGTTTAGCTCCTACCTAATGGTATGCAGCAAGAGATTTTTAGTTTAAAGTTCCATTTTAAATTACTTTTAATCGCGAGTGAGAACGATTTTATTCTGAGAACTTCTCACTTCAGAAACCGTTATACGTAAAATCTTATTAGTACATATAATTATTTAAACTTGCATAAATATAAGAAATTCTGCAGTTTTATTTGGTTGACAAAATCAGTATTCGAAGATTCGTAAAACCAAGTGGTACTCGAAATAATAAATATAAAGTTCTAGTCCGGAAAATTCTTTTATTAGTTTTCAAACTCAATCTTCTGTTGTAAATCAGGTAACCCACTTTACAGATTGTAGCCAGATTCTAGTAATGTCCGTAGATGAATCGCCCATGGATATTACCGGGATGAATTTCATAGAATCTGTTAATCAAAAGAGGTACAAAATGTCTCAAGAAATATAAATCTAAGCTTTTTAACTACTATTGTTAATAAAGAATTAAGGATTTGTAGTGACGAATCTTTTACCGCATTAAAAAAAAGGTGCAAATTACGGTTATCGCATAATAAATTAATTATAAACGAAAGATGTGAAAAAATAAAAAAACGTTTGTTTACCATATAGATATAGATTCAAGTAATAATTCTTGTTTGATGTTTGAGTGACACAATAACACTTATATCAATGCATCTAATCAATTGTTTTCATTCAATAAAATAAAAAATAAAAATATTGTTATGAAATTTTATGCAAATTTGTATTATTGATTAGCATATTCCAATTGATATTTATAATGTATCGTCATTCTTCTTGAAATAATATTATTAATGACGATTTAACACATTAAAACTGATTTTTATTGACATTATTTTTTTTTTGTTTAACGAATTAATTGTTGTTGCACACTGACCTTATAATAAATCTTATTATCATTTATAATTAATTAAAATCAATTATATTGATGTATAATTATGTGAATAATGTTTTATAAAGAGAAAAAAAATGTAAATTGCATAATAATAATAATTGTAATAATAATAATAAAAAATTGTATTTTATTATTATTATTATTTATTCAAGCTGGTTGTTGTGTATTTTATATAATTTTATGTAAATAAAAAATAATAAATAAAAATTAGCACGTGCGAGCGCGAGCGTCTCTCTTCTCTTTTGTTTTTTATTTTTTTTTATAATTATTTAATAAAGATGATTTGTTTTTATATTTAAATTATATTATATATATCTATAGAGTATTATGATTGAATACTATGAGATTTATGTAAATAATTTACATAATAAAAATGATAAATTGTCAACTTTTTTTTTTATAATATTTGTGTTAAATAATTTGCGAAAGTCAATCAATCACTATTTTCACTTTTTATTATAAATTTATGTCTTGTCTTGTCTTGTCTTATAAAATAATCATTGATTGTTTGTATTATTATGATTATTAAATAATTATAATTTATTTGTTTAGTGTGTTTTATTGATATTTATGTAAATAATATGTTGCTTAAAGCTCTTTAGATCTTTTTATTTATGATGGTTGTGTCTGTTGTTATATTAGTATACTGAAAATTGCGAATTTTTTTCACCATAAAATGGTCTAGAAAAAATAAACGGGTTGTTTAGTGGTTTCAAGTATACCGGAGAAAACTCTTGCTTATTTACAGTAATTAGTTATATTGTAGTCCTGAATCCGTATCCAAGTTTACATTTTTAAAGTAAATCAGATTGTTCTTCATTATTAAATGCAATAAAAAATGTTCGGGTTGGTTAGTGGTTTCAGGTATACCAGAGGTCGAATTTTAATTCTCAAACTCTTGCATATTTGCAGTAAACAAATAAATTCGTATTTATAATTAAACGATTTTAATTAATAAAATAGATTCGACTTGTTTTTGAGACGAATTATTGCTTTTTGAAGAGTAGACCTGAACTAGGTCATACTGAGATTTATTTTTACTTTTTTTCTTAGCACTAATATTCTAATTGATTTTTTTTAAAGACAAGAGTAAAATCCCAGCTTATTTAATGAATGATTAATGATCAGCTATAACTCATCATATTTAGGCTTATATCTATGTTTTAAAAACAATAATTTTGCTTAACCCTTTATTGTCTACGAAGATATTGATTGGTAGATCATTGGTAGATGTCCACAAAATGTATGAACTCTGAGCAGCGGCATTTGATTAAAATTATTGTTACCTCGTTATTATTATTAATAAATGAAATGAAAACAATTATTGAAAGTAAATTAAAGAAATGAAATGTATATAAAAGAAAAAAAAATTCTTTGTATGATTTTTGAAACATGATTTTGTTGTTTTAGCGTTTTTTTTTTTTGTTTTTCATTTTCTTTTATTAGGTTTTCGTTCGTTTTTATTTATTTAATAACATTTTGTCATGTTTGTTTGGTTTGGTTACATAATTTTTAATGTCTTTTTGCTTTATTTTTAATTTCTTTCTTATAAACAATTGAATTTTTATACAAAGACTGTTTTTCAAAACAAAATTATAACAAATTATGGGAAAAATAATTTCTTGTTTTTGGTTCCTGATATAATTATGAACTTTCTATTGTTTTTCCGAAGAATTTTTCGCTGCTTTCGTTGTTATTGCATTTATTGGTCGGTTGTAGTAGTAACTACATAGTTGGTTCATTCATTTATGTTCTTGTTAATTTCCTGGATTACAAATAATTAAATATTTTTATTTTCACATAATAATTGTCTTTCGTTAATAAGAAATAAATGTTTTTAAATTTCTATATGTTTTACTTGCGATTTTTTTTCTAATTATTTTTCCTAATTTCGCGAGAAGTGCATCTATTATTACTGTTTGTGTTTTATCACATAATTACCTTGCTTTTTTATGTTTTTATTTGCTTATCGACTTTAATGATGCGCACGATACAATGTAGAAAGAAAATGTTTATTGTAATAAAAATCACATATCATGATAAATAATGACACTTGTAATGTTTTGTAGTAATAAATAATAAATAAAATTAATTCGGAATGGTCGTCGTGGAAAGGTTTGTAATAGTCTTTTTTGTTCGGAAAATCCTCTTTAATTTGTTTTTTTTAATTTAATTAGTTAGTTTCCGAATAAATGAATGAATAAACTTAGAACTATTTAATTTCAGCAGATTAGATTTCTATGGGAGACTGGAAACTGAACCCTGGGTTTTAATGACTAATCATTCTTAGAATTGTTGTTTTCTTATTGAACTATCAATTTCGTGGTTTTTAGGTCGGTTTTAACAGATTTCTGACCGGTGTAAGGTTAAAATTAAAAGCTATTGAAATTCGCAGAGAAAAAGAGTCTTTTGAACATGAAAGTGCTAATAAAATCGTGCCCTAAAGCAATAAAACACTTTAAGATGTAAAAACTAATTTTTATTGATTACTTTCCTAAGTGACGGCAAACAGAGTCAAACATAGTAACAAAATAACAAAAAATTTCCGTATAGTATTAATAAAATGCCAAATATACGGGGCAAAAAAAACGTATACCTGAAGTTATTGTTTTTAGAATTAGAAATTTTTTTTATGTTGAAATAATTTCATTTTGTAGAATAATAATCATACAACGTTTTTTATTATCGTTATGCTATGCATTAAAAAAAATTATCCTTTTAACCATTTATGCACGTAAAGAATTTAAATTAGAAACATTAAATTGTAATTTTGAAACAATTGAACATTTCATTTGTTTATTATTTAAGATTTTTGTTTTGTTTGTTATTACTTGAAAAAAAAAATGTAATAAAACTAAACTCACTTACACGATTTGACCTTTTTCTTGTAACAAAATAAATTTGTTTTTATTTCTCTAATTTATTTTATTTTATTTGTATGGTGGAATTTACTAGGTTTTTGCTATTAAAATACATGAAAAATGCTTTTTTAAGCAAAAAAAAAAAAAAAAAGAAAAAAAATTCCTCTTTATATTATTCAACAAGATCTCTAAAACATCAAAGTTCAATTTACTTAAGTTAATTTAAATTTATTATTTTATTGCAAATTATTTTTTTATAAGAAAAAGTAGAAAATTCTTTGTTTTAGTGCGTTTAGAATATAATTGGTGAACCATGATTCTTGTGGTCGTCGTCGTCATGGTGGAATTTTTTAAATTTTATTTTAAGTAAAATTATTCTATGCAAAGAAGACAAGAAAACTGATGAAGAATATTATTAAAAAGGCTTTAAAAGTGAATAGTTTTAGTGTTCAAGAATATAACTGAATTTATTTTTATTAATTAAAAATATATAATTAGTAGTTTAGTTGCGAAATAATAATCTATGTAAATTAATTCAGGAAATTTTGTGTCATCATTTGCTAGAAAAAAAATAAAAAGTTTTTTTTTATTTTCCTTAATTGTTGAGTAAATAAACTAAACAATTTTTTATAATGATATTTTGCTAATAAAATCCGATTACATGGGAAAAAAATGTTATTATTATCTGGATTATAAATAGTAGATTTGATATAGGCGATCAACGTGTTTCAGGTGTGCCACTTATATTAATATTTTTTAATTTAATTACAAGTTCTGTAAGTTGATTTTGTTTTTTAATAGTGCAATGGAGACGATATATACATTTATTATTCTAGAACAGAGATGGTGAAATTTTTACACTCGCACTGGCAAAATGAGTTTGGTAGTCTATAGTATCGCCATCACTGTTCTAGGATGTTACTTTAGTTGAACTATTTTTATTAATTTATTTTTATAGTTTCATAGTTTTGCTGTTTAATGTTTTTTTCTTTTATTAAAATTTACTACAGCATTTTTAATTTAATTTTATGCATTATCTTGTTGATAAAGTCCCATCGTTTAGTTGTTGTTTTCTTCTTATATTTACTATTATAATTAAAAGTAGAATTTGCATATTATTTTCTTTTTAATTTTAATTGAATATTTATAAATATGTGTTGACAGAATTTGCAAATTGAAAATACTTGTGAAAATAAATTGTTAATGGAATAATTTATTTATTGTTTTTGTATCAAGATTATTGAGAGAAGAATAAAGAAACACCGGATAAAAATAATCCTTTTGTTGTGATATTGATTGGATTTTGTGTTTAATTATTTTGTTACTAATCAATCGTCGTTATTACTAATAATATTTGTCTAATAAGGAAGCGTATATACGGTATAATTCGCGTTATAATTAGAGATAAAATTGACAACTCATGTTCGCTATTGCGCATAATAATGGGTTTTTGTTTTTATTTATTTATTATTTATTATTCATTGTACAAACAAAACGCATAACCTTGTCCTCTATCATAGTTATATGTAATAACATTCAATTGCATTATCAATACAAATATGATTATAAATATTAACATATTTACATTCAATTAATTTATGACGCGTACTAACAATATTTCTGTTGTGCAATGAATTTATAATTTAATTTTTTATTAAACAAATAATTTTTAAATAACAAATCTAAATATTATTTATTTCTATTATTATGATGATTTTCTTTCTTATTTCTTATTATTATTATTGTTATTGTACATGATGAATTTTAAATTAATTGAAATTGAAATTGTTTCGATGGGAATTTAAATAAAATTCGATGAAATTGAAAAAAAAAGTTTATTTTTAATTAAATAGTTACTGTTATTTAGAGGTTTTTATATTCTTAAATTAAAGAATTTTAATAAGCTATGGTGTTCTGTACATTATGTATGTTCATTTACTGTGAAGTTATACAATAAATTATTTAGAATTTTTTCTGTCAATTAACTTTTATAAAATCTCTTCCACCTTTAATTGGTGCTTTTTTCTGTTGTTGTTTTTATTTTATTTATTTTTTAACATAGTCACCTGTCGTCTTATGTTAAGGTATTTCGTTACTTTTATTTATTAACGTAAGTTACGATTGTTGTATTATGAGAAGTGACTGTAACTGAAAATTAGTATGCTAAAACAGATTTACAAATCAGTGACTTATGACTTTCTGGTTTGTACAGTGGTGATTTTGTGGCTACTATAATTCTGCATTCTCGTTTTTTATTTCTACAGGATGGTGGTTTAATAGTTTTCGGGTAAAATTTAGTCTCAGTTTCGGTTAGACATGTCGAGTTTATAGCATGATAGTTAGCAAAGACGAATGTACACAAAATTTCTCTATAATTATTAGGTGAAGTATACTTGATGGAAAAATTAAAATTCAAAACTGTAAACTTACTTACTAACGTTTTGTTTTTATTTTCGCTATAAACAAACAAAAAAACACACTTGAAAAACAAACAAATCTTTTAGCAAATATTAATTAACATTAATTCATCGTTGATTAATAATAATAAAAAATTAAAAAAAAAAAAAACAGAAAATATTCCATAAGCAGCAGCTTTAAATTTTATAGAAACAATTTTTGATTTATTTATTTTTTTTTATGCTAGACTTGGATTTAAGCATAATAAAGTTGTGTTTTGCTTATGTAATAAAAGTTCTTTGATTTATTGACTTTTTTTTATATTCTTTTTTATTTAATTTATGATTATTTTTGGACTTATTTTCTTCAAAACTCTTAGCTAGTCTACGTCTTTTGTAAAAAGTCACGTTTTTCTTTAAATAATTAAATAAATTGTTTTTTATTTGTTTATATTTTGTGCTTGTTTATGATTTGGCAATAGGTAAAGTAACACAAAAATATTGACTATTGACTGTTGACTGTTGATGACAATTATTTATGAATTTAATTTTTAATATTGATTTTATTTAATGAAAAATTAATGAAATATTTACCCAAATTGTCCTAATGTATATAATTTTGTGCAATAATAATGATTATTACTGTGAATTATGAGTTTTTTTAAATATATTTTCATAATATATTACTGTGACTGTGAGATATTACTTTGGCTTAACAACGAGTTTATTATGGTTGAATACCTCTAGGAATATTTTTGTATACGTAAATCATCCCTTATCTTCTTTTATAAAACACTGACACTAACGCTGATCTTAACACTGTTTCAATATTATGGCTTAACCACAATTCAATTAAAGATGACTTAACGAACAATCAATTTAAAATGTGTTATAGGAAATTGCCAACGAATACCAATGTCATTGTGCGACTATTTGCTAATAAGTAATCCTTCCTTACTACCATTGTGCTCAGGCCATTAAGCGGTAGTATTCAAATCCCTGAAATTTTTGTTTTTGTTTGTTCCTCTGTTTCATTTATCTCTTGATCTTATTGAAACGTATTGCACGAGTTAGATACTTCGCAATAGATTTGTAAAAAGCAATCAATTACTGTTTGATTATCCTTTATTTATACAAAAAAAAGTATAAGAACTGTCGGTTAAAATATTATCCTCAAACTAAGCGAAACCCCTGTAAACAATTAATCCATCTCTACCAATTTTCACCGCAGAGAATTACTTAATTTTATCTTAATCTTTTTACAAATTTAATTTTTTTTTAAATATTATAAGAGACCCAAAGGTCTAAAATACAAATGAGAATAAACATTTTTATGTTGTTTTTTTTTTGTTCACTTCCTTAAAACCTGTGCAACCATATAAGGCAATGAGATTAAAGTTTTTTTTTTTTTTTTTATTTCTTGTTGAATTTAATTCTTTTTTTTTGTTCCTTTTTTATTTTGCAAATAAATAAATTAAAAAAAAAGGTTCTTTGACTTTTGGCATAACAAGACCCGCCAACAGCACAATATTTTTTATTGATAAAAAATAATAAATTTTGCTGTTATTTCCTTTAATTTACTTTGTCTTTATTATTCCGAAGATAATTATTCCGAAGATTCTTATAAATTCTTATAAATGAAATAAATTTTTTATTCACAAAAGATTTAAATTAAATCCGAAGAAAAGTAATTAAATTAATAATATTTTCAAGATAAAATTTGCGTTGATTTTTTGCGGTTTTTTGTTGGCTGTACACTTTCATTTAGTTTTTTTAACTTGGCTACGATCAGTTGTTTTGTCTTACTGGTCGATTATTAATGTGACATTATGCGTTTTAAGGTAATTAGTTGCCTTACTCATTAGTACTCGCATCATTAAGTGTTTATACTTGAATGACTTTGCTGTAACTTTGTATTAGGTAAATGACAAATTATAAAAAAGGAATTATTATAGAAAGTGTCCTGTCAGATTGTGTTAATGAAATAAATTATCGTTGGTTTTGCCTACCTGCCTGTACTTGTATTTTAAACAATTTATTTTATTAATTCTTTGGACAGGATGGATATATTTTTTAAATATTGTAATGTAGAACCCATTAGTAAGCATAATAGAATAATATTATTTCAGGAATAAAATAAAGGAAGTATTTCTCAGGTATGCCCCCAATATTTGTTTGACAAATAAAAAATTGTTTTTCACTTATTTCGGAATTTATTATTTAAATTGCGTTCTTGAGAATTTTATTTTTAAATCTTAAAAGGCATTAGGAAAAATTTGGATATTCAGGCGGTATGGTTCAGGGTATATCTGTAACAATGTTTTGATCTGGTTACAACATGCTTTGTTGTTTCATCTGTATGGGACTCGTAATCTCAGTAAAGTGTGTTCCACCCACAGTTGATTGCAAAACTATTTATTTCAATCAGATTACCTCTTTGATGAATGAAAAAGATTTTATTACTGATTCGCATCTACTTGATTGTTCATCGTCATATTTTAATTAATTTTCTTCAATTTTTTAATTAATTTATTCATATTTATAAAATGAAATCAGTGTTTAATGTAATTGATTTAATATTTTCAACAAAGAGACATTAAACTAAATATGTAAATTACAAGAGAATTCTCTTATGCTGCACATCTTATTAAATTAATAATAAAGCAGCATCTGCAGATGGAACATCTTACTGATGATTAATAATAACCAAAAATTAAACTGTTTAATAAATCTACGATAAATCTACAAGCAAAACAAAACAGTTTATTAGTTTAAATTACATTCTAAAGTTCTGCTATTTAGCTACCTAAACGTAAAAATGTTTAATAATACCTGAATTTTAAATATTAAACGTAATAATAATCATCTACTGTTGTAAAATATTATTGATTTAAATTGAATTTAATTAAATTAAATTAAAAAATTAAAAGAATAAAAAAAAATCATCAACGGAAGTTTATTGAACCATCAAATACTGTTTCTGCCTAATTAATAATAATAAAAAAAAAAAATAATAAATAAATGAAGCAAAACACCGGTGCTAATATAAAAATAATTTTTTTTTTATTTAATTTTAAATAATCATAAAAACGCAACGTCGTCGTATACATTTTTTTTTTTTTGTTATTCATTCGGACCGGATAACACACAGGTACACAGGTATAAATGAACACACGCAAGATAGACGTTTGTTAATGAATGAAAAATGCTCTGTTTTTGCACTGTCTTGTGTTTTAGTTGCTATTTTATGCTGCTCTTGTAAATATTTTTTGATTACAAAGTTATTAATTTGCTTATATCGTTGTAATTTTGGCTTTAGCATTTTTAGAACAGCCAAAAGTAATAAACCTCAGACATTTTGGGTTTCACAGTAATTTTTTTATATTTTTTGCTTAACGTGCTGTTTAAATATCAGAATTTTAGTTGCGTGATACTCTTGGTGTTTGAAATATTATCAAACGAACTTCTAGGGATGAATATAATTTGAAACTTTCTTGCATCCTTTACCAGATTGTTCTCATTATCAAACAGGAAGCTTTCCCTTCAGCGTCATTTTTCATTGTCAATAAAGCATAAAGTACAGTGATTACGATTTTCACATTACATGACTACAAATCTATGTAAAAGCAATATTAGTAGTAGAAATGTCTATTCGTTGATTATCTCTAGTCCACTAAATTGTGTTTATGCCATAATTTTATAATATGCTTGAGTTTGATTAATGGATCACAAGATGACAGTTTTAACTAAAAAAAAAAATAAAGTAAATCAAAAATCCGTTATTTAAATAATTAATTAAATAACAGAAAAAACACCATGACAAAGCATAGCAGTAGCGGCAACAGCAGCAGATACTCCAAATTTGTATTCATTTTTTTTTTTTTAGAGATAATTATATAAAGATAAATTTTACAATAAAGTTTCCTTCATGCTTCAATCAGTGCTTATATCGTGGGTAAAAAACCAAAAAAAAAAATTTGTTTGACTACTACTAAACACAATGCTTTTCCTGATTAATCACAACAACGACACCAACGAAATCAGCGCGTCTTTCTTCGTGTCCGCGAAAAAAGAAGAATAAATTTAATTTATTTATTAAGCATACACCTTTAGCATGTACCTTTTTTTTTTTATTCAAAGTTTTTAATCGATAAATACAATTTTTTTTGATTAATTAATTTTTTTTGGCTGCTGTGCTTGTTAACGTTTTTTGTAATGATGTAGGCGGTGTGTGTTGCTTTGTTGGTTTATACATTTGCCGTTTTATTTACTTTATTTTTATTTTCGTCCACTTCATTCATTCATTCATCGTTTGTGAATATTGATTATTTAAATTTGATTGATCTGTTTGTTGTTTGACTTAAATAAAGTAGTTTTGTGTGTTGAATTTATTTAACTATAGGGTGGACTGTTTTATGACGGTTTTTAATTAACTAAATTATCTTAATAATAGAGTAAGATAAGCTTTTTATTTTTGTAACTTATATAACTAACTTTTGGTTTCTAATGAATTTTATTTCATATCCAAATTTGTCTTACATTACGGTTTTGTCGTGGTTTTATTTTATACAAAAATATTATTTACTTAATGATTGATGTGATGTGTCGCAATTATAATTTGTATTTATTTATTTTCCATGCATAAATTATTTATTAATTTTTGTGAAATTAAAAAATAACAAAAA
Organism: Ptychoptera albimana; assembly: GCA_961205885.1. Lineage (NCBI taxonomy): Eukaryota > Metazoa > Arthropoda > Insecta > Diptera > Ptychopteridae > Ptychoptera > Ptychoptera albimana. Next base: position 19,525,224 of record OY540802.1, read on the forward strand.
AAAAAAGAGAAAAGAAATTTTGTTTGTACGCCTTAATGTGATCCAAATTTTGATGTGATAAAATCAGATTGAGCATTTTTTTTGTTTCTTTGTTTCTTTCACATATGATGTGCGATTTATTATTGAATATATGAGTCATTTTGTTATAAATTAGTTAATAATTTTTTTTTTCTTTTTTTGTTACAGAGGTAAATTTGCAACGGTACGTCGTGCTATACATAAAAAAACTGGCGTACATTATGCAGCAAAATGTTTAAGACGTAGACGTCGTGCCCAATGTTGGGCAAAAGATATAAGTCATGAGATTGCTGTGCTAATGTTATGTTCTGATTCACGTCATATTGTTAAATTGCATGCAGTTTATGAAACGAAAAATGAAACAGCATTGATATTAGAACTGTAAGTTTGGTTTTTAGTTAATTGTTCTATCTGTTTGTTTAAGTAATGAAAATTAATAAAAAATTGTTTTTTTTTGTTTTATCTTTAGTGCAACTGGTGGTGAATTACAGGCAATGTTAGATGATGAGGGTTGCTTAACAGAAGAACAGGCACGTATATGCATGCGCGAAATACTTAAAGCATTACAATATTTACATAAAAAAAGTATTGCACATTTGGATTTAAAACCTCAAAATATTTTGCTATGTGGACAAAACGTAGAAGGTAATTAATTAATAAGCGAAAAGAAAAATTTTAATTAATTAATGAATGAAACGAAACATTTTTTTTAGATGGTCTCAAATTATGTGATTTTGGTATATCGCGTGTGGTTGAAGAAGGTGGTAAAGTGCGTGAGATTTTAGGTACACCCGACTATGTAGCACCAGAAGTACTCCAATATGAACCATTATCATTACAAACCGATATATGGTCAATTGGTGTATTGGCTTATGTGTTATTAACCGGTTGTAGTCCATTTGGTGGTGATAGTAAACAGGAAACATTTCTAAATATATCCCAATGTAATTTAACATTTAATGATGAACTATTTGATGAAGTGTCACCGATTGCCGTTGATTTCATTAAAGCAACATGCAGAATTAAACCAAAGTAAGAAAAAATTGTTTGTCTATATATATCATTAAATTCACGTTTTAATTAATTAATTAAATTTTTTTTTATTATTTTAGTGATAGATTAACAGTATTGCAATGTTTAGAACATCGATGGTTACAAGAGGATACAATAGCAAGACCATTAACCGATAATGGTTTTATTGAAATAACAGCTGATTATAATAAACAATCACAACATATAAATGGTTGTAACAAACTATCAACAACAGCCTCGTTAATATTACCAACAAATAATTTAACGACAGTAACAACGCCAACAACCGTTGCAACACCGACAACAGCAACAAATACAATAATTTGTAATAATATAGATAATGATGTTAATGAAGAAGATAAAGAAAATATAATTATAATAAGTAATAATCATCATCATAGTAGTAGTAATAATTGTCATAAGCAAACATTACATAAGGATATAATGACGACAATACAAATACCAACAACACCATCATTAATAATAAATGCACAACAAATGCCATCACCGATTATTACAACAACAGTATCAATGGCAATAACTCCACCACCATCACAAATACCACCTAAAAATGAAAATAATTGCGTTACAGCAGTAACACCAGCAATAATACAAACAAATAGTAATAATCATCATCTACATAATAATCATCATCATCATCATAATGAAATAACAACGGCAACATTTGTCATATGTTGTGATAGTCATAAAAGTAATAAATCAATAACAACTGTTGCATTGCAAACGTCAACACCATCAGCGAAACAGCAACAACAGATTTATCAACAGAAACCGCAACAACAGCAGCAGCAGCAGCAACAGTCAACAATAAATATACCAACAAATCCGGTGCAAGCGCAGTTAATGTTTTTCCCTGATGCACCAACAACACCTAAAGTAAGCCGTAAGGCACCACCAGATTCACCACCCTCTGTTAAAGCATTAGTGAAAAAATTTCAAATAGAATCAGCTGCAGCAGCGGCCGCATGTGAACAAAATAATCACAATACAGTTGTAATAACACCAGTAGGAACAATATCAACAGCAACAACGACAATAACATCACCAACAATTATGTGTCGTTCATTATTAACAAATACAAATAGTCAGAATAATATCCGTCATCATGAGATAATAATAAAAAATAAATTGAATGAGGATAAATTGAAAAATATTGATAAAGAGTATTGTGGAGGTACATGCGTTGAGGATGGTATTAAATGTTTATCATGTATAAAAAGTAATACAAGTCGTCAATCAACGCAACAGCAGCAACAATCCCAATCACAACAGCAACAGCAGCAACCACAACAGCAGCAACAACATAATCATCATCATCATGTTGTAATAAATGGACGTAAATCAACAATTATTTCAAGTATTGATCAGGGTATCATCTGCTAGCTAAGGGTCAATAATTTTAGTGATAAACGATTAAATAAAGACATAGAACCGCAAAAAGATATTATGAATAATAATAATAATGATTTATGTAAATATTGTTGTTGTTATTCCTGCTGTCATCGGTGTCACACTATTATCAATAGTTTTAATTTAAGTTTATTATCAGATAAGCTAATCAACATGTTTTATGTTGTTTTATGTAGTAAAAAAATATTTAAATAATTTTTTCTTTCACTTTTCTTTTCGTTTTCTTTTAAGTATTCTTTATACACTTATCAATCTATTTAAATATATAATTAATTTTAGTTTTAAAACAATTTTAAGTTTATTTATGTTATCATAATCCACCCCCTATGTATTATTTTAAGTTTATTCTTCCCTTATTTCTTTCTTTATATTACTCTTACACATTTTTTTTCTCTATATTTCTATTTATATATTTTTTACTATTTACTATTTAGAAAGGAGCCCCATTACACATTATTTACACTAATTATTTATTATTTAATAAATTAATTAATTAATTAATCTTTCTCTCCTATATTGTTTTTTTTTTTTTTTTTTATTTATTTTATAATAAATTAATTAAAGGAATTAATTATTAAAAAAAGGAAACAAAACCAGAAACAAGAATTTTCTATAAACTAATTTGCCTTTAAAATAAGAAAAACTTTTGTCGTATATCAAGTAAATTATAAACAAAAAAAAATATAAATGTTAATTAATTATTATAAAAAAAAAAACAAAATGATGTTGTGCCTTTCTTAATTAATTAAATTAAAATTTAAAAATTAAAGAAATAAACTCTATACAAATGACGATAACGTAACGTTGCCATTCTGTGTTTATATGGAATAATTTCTATGAGAAAAAATGTTAATTTATTTAAAATAAAAATTAAATAATTCAGGTAAAAAGATTAATTAATTAAACAAAACAAAAAAAAAGAAGAAATATTTGTTATTTATATAAAACTCTATAAAGTTGCACAAAATAATTTTTTAAAGTTTGCTTATTTAGTTTGAATTAAATGTTTTAAAATTATTTAAAAATTAAATATAAAATCTGTAGCCATTTTGTGTAATTTGATTAATGTTTTTTTTTTTTTTTTGATTAAACGTTTTGCTTTATGCGGTTGCCATGACAACGATAATAACATACAAAAAAAATAAAAACAAAAATTGTATTTTTCTGTTGACAGATGATGATTTTTAATGCGCCTTTCTTTTATACTATTATCATTACAATTGCTATTACTACTTACTTACTACTAAAGCTACTTTTAATTTTAATTAATTAACTAATTATTTTTATTTATAATTTATATACATCTCTATAAACTTATATAAAAATGTTAATGAAGCAAAAAAAAAAAAAAAATTAATTATTTTATGTATTTAAGCAAGAAAATTAATTAATTAATTATTAACGAATTTAAGTAACACAAGAAGAAATTAATTAAATTTTAGAAATATAAGTAACCGAAAATTTATAATTATTTTTTCCTTTTTTTGTGTGTAGAAATTTAATTTAATTAATTAATTTTAATTATCTATTTTCTTTCTTTATTATATAATTAAGTCGTTTTTAAGTTAATTTAATTATATAAAAACAGAAGAAACAATAAAAAAAACATGTGAAATGTTGGTGTAACCATCACCATCACCATCACCATCACCACAACCATTCCTTTACACAACACTAGTTATGTGAAAATCGTGAGTGGAGTAAACAATTTTTTTGTGTGGAAATTAATTAAACTAATTAAGGGAGAAACGGAAGAGTAAAGGATTTATTTTAAGTAACACAAATAAAGCAAAAAAAAAAAAAAAAATTTAGATTTAATCAGAAAATTTTTAATTTTTTTTTATTTCAAAGAAAAGAAAAGAAGAGAAAAATTAAAGAAGAAAGAAAAAAACGATTTAGAACCAAAGATGCTTTATAAATTATTTTATTTAAACCACCACGTTTAAATTTTGTGGAATTTTGTGGGTGTTGTTTGTTTATTTTGTTTTTATTTTTGCTATCCTTCCTAAACTGAGTTAATTGAAAAAAAAGAAAAAAAAAAGTGATTTCAACGTAAGAAAATTAATTGAAAATCATGCAACAGATAATTAAAAGTTGGGAAATATAATTAGTTAATTTTCCTTTCAATCATCCCCTTCTTATTCTTCTTGTTTTTTAGATTTAATATTATTATTATTATTATCATTATTATTAGCAAGTAATTAATTAATTATAAAGATTTTTCATTTCATTTTAATTTTAATTTTTTAGTTATTATAATTTTGTATTTTGTGTTTTTTTTCTTTTCTTTATTATAATACAGAATTTAATGAAAAATAAAATATATATTGAGAAATTTAATTAAATATTTGTTTTTTTAATTTTAAACCCCATTTATTCTTTTGTATAGAAATAAATTAAAATACAATTCACAATAGAATCTGTATTATCCAAATAAATCAATAGTGATGTGTAATGCAGTTCGTATTGTAAATTGTACCGACGTAAATTTAATAGGATAATGCAGATCATGTTGTGATCTGTACTAAAAGTTACATCTAGCTGCTCTTCAAAGATTCGAGTTTACGTGACTAATTATCTTATTGTTACAAATAATAAACCAGTCCTATACCGTCCTATACTATGTCAATATGTGGAGTATTGAACAAATGGGTGGGTGTGGGTTTTTGGTTGTAAATAAAACGATTGAAATTTTTTATTATTTTTTTTTTTTCATTTTTAATCAAAACAAATTTTTTTTGTTTGTATTCTACAAAGTTTTCATTTTTTTGTTTTTTTAATATATTTGTTGGTTGTTTTTCTCCACTCTGTCCACTTTTTAAATTAAATTTTAAAAATCTTTTCTCTTTTTTCATTCATAATAATAATAATAATAATAATAATAATTACATAAAAATATTATTTTTAATTTTTTTCTTTAATTCTTTGTTGTTTTTTATTCTAAAAATTTTTCTTTTTTTTTTGTTTGTTTTATTTTTATTTATTTAATTATTTATTTTATTAATAATTTTTTATTATTTTTTTTTGTTTTCATTTTTTTTCTTTGTTTTATTAATTATTATTATTAAATTTATTAAATTACATTTTTTTTTTCCCTTAAATTACAAAATAAATATGATTTTTTTTTTAATTTAATTTAAATTACATAATAAACTTTCTTTTTCTTTTTTTTGTTTATGTTTGCACCCGTTTGTCCAGTTTTAGGGTGTATCCAGATTTCTTTTCTATAAATAATTTTCTTTTTTTTCAACTGCGTACGTGTGTATTAGCTAAGCGAAGTTAAGTAAAACATGTATACTAGTTATAATAAATTTTTTTTTAAACGGTACAAAGTATTAATTAATAAATTATAAAATTCATATATAATTGAAATAATAATATGTGTTAATTAAAGAAAAAAGTAATAATTATTAGGCGGCAGTATAATAATTAATTAAAAAGATTTTATTATACCAATCTTATTGCATACACAAACCACTGTTGGTCTGTTGCTGTCACATACCGATTGATTTTTTATTATATCATGATTGGATTGAATACTGATTCAACAGTATCTCAATCAACATTCATTTCTATTATCCACACCAAATTGAAAAAAAAAAAAAAAACACAAAATTTCTACATTTAAAAAGAATAAATTTTTTTTTTAATTAAAATAAAATAAAATACAAACAAAAAATAATTAATAAATAAATACAGCGAAAAATAAAAATTATAATTAAAAACTAAAAAAAAAAATTAATTAAAATTAAAAAATTCATCTTTTATTAAATAAAACTAAAAAAAAAAAAAAACCTACGAAAGAAATTTCTTTAAAATTATAATTTATTTAAATTAATAAATACGATTAAAATCTAATCTATGACACGAAAAATAAAATTAAAATAATAAAAAGAAAAAAAAAATCTTTTTTTTTTAAATTAATTAATTATTTTTCATCGTCTTATAAGTTTGCTTTTAAATTAAAATTAATAATTTCCTAATTGTATTTATCTGCTGAATTTTACTTTAATTTCTTTTAGGTAAAATCAACCAATCAAGTCAATTCAATCGTTTCTCCTTGATGCGTTTTCCATTTTAATTAAGAAAAAAATAATAAATTAAACAAAAAAATAATAATAAAACTCTTACACATGAACACACACACACGCAGCGTAATAATAATTATTTATATATACAGAAATCCCGATTGAAAAAAAAAATCTTTTTTTTTCCTTTTTTAATTTATAAATTAATTAATTTAGATTTTTTACTTAAGATTAATTTTTTTTCTTCATCTTTTCTTAGGGGAAATTTCTATTCTTCTCTTCTACATCTTTTTATATTTTTTTCTCCCTTTTGTCTAATTTTAATTTAATTTAATTAATTTTAATTTGAATACAAATTTACACATTTTCTTTTTTGCTTTTTTTTTAATTTTTCTCTTAGATTATGAATTAAATTAATTATTTTTTTTTATTTTTCTTCTTGATTCTTTTTTAATTTAATTAATTAATTAATTAATTAATTTTTCATTATTATTTAATAATTTTTATTTTTTTGTTTCTTTTTTTTTTTTTTTACTGTTTAATTTAAATAAATAATTATGGAAAGAAAATTTTTCGTTTCTTTCAATATTTTGTTTACATTAGTAATTGAATTAATTGATTAATTAATTTTACACATTTTACATTTTTTTTTTTTGTAATTACAAAAGAGAAAAGTTTTTTTTATGTCCAAATAATTTACACAAGTTATTATTATTTTTTTTTTTCTTTTTAATTAATTAATTAATTGATTTCTCTTCAATTATCCATCACTGACATCACTGGTTTTCCTTAAATTTTTTTTTTCATTTTTCTTTTTTTTTTTTTCTTTAAATTAATTATTTTTAATACAAAATATTGTCCCTTTATTTTTTATCTTTTTATTTAAATCTTTTTCTTCATTAAGTAATTTTAATTAAATAATTAAAACAATGACTGGTATAATCAATTATTTTATTCCACTTTTATACTACTTTATCTATTGCATTTTCTTTATTAAATTTGTTTTTTTTTTCCTTTTCTTTTTTTTTTTAATTATCGAAAAATATATTTATTTTATTTGCGCTAAATTATTATTATTATTAATTATTTAATTAATTTGTTTCTTTATTTATAAGAAAAAAAAAAAAAAAAAAAACATTGAAAAATTAATTATACCAGTTTTGTAGAGAAAAAAAATTACTTTTAATATTTTTACTAGTCACCACTGTGTTGCGTTAGTGTTGCTGCTCTTGTTTCTTTATTAATTTTTCTTCTCCATTTCATTTCTTTATTATTATTTAAACCTTTACTAGAGAATTGTTTTCATTTTTTAAATTAAATTAATATTTTTACATTAATGAAAAACAATAAAAATTATTAAAAAAAAAAAAATTATTATTATTTATGAAATAGAAAAAAACAAATTTTGGTCTAATTGCTATATGTACAAACTAATTTTTAATTTTTTTCTTCATTTAATTAAGTTAAAATTAAAATTAAATTTTTTGTTTATTTTTAAAATAATTTTATTAAACAAAAAACAAAAAGAAAATTTTATTTATTGATTTATTTTTCATTTTTCTTTTCATTTCTGCATCTACTACTCTGTTCATCATTAATTGTTTTTTTCTTTTTTCCTTGTCTCACACAATTTTTTACTTTATTATGGATGTCTCTCATCGATTATTATAATAATTAGTTAGAGCAAGTTCACTGAATACTCCTTTTTTATTTAATTTTCATTTTTCAAAGCACAAAAAATTATTTATTTTCCATTTTATTTGTAATTTAATTTTAAATTTATTATTTTACAAAAATGTATAAAAATATATAATTGGTTTGTGTCACAGCTATGGGTATTTTCTTTTTTAATTTTTTTTTATTGATTTACTCAACACATAATTTATTTATTTTTTCGTGCGCTGTTATAGTATGAAAAAAAGAAAGAAGGAAAAAAACAAACAAACAAAAGACACAAATTAACCGGTTCAGTCCGCGTCCAATACAATCACGTTTGAAACAATTGTTACCTGCTTTGTAGGATCAATTGTGACCTTGTGTTGTTGTTGTTTTACGAGATTCGAGTGATAGCGTCCCGACCGGGGGGCTTTTTATCATCGTTGTTGTGAATTTTCTTCCTTCTTGTGCATATCAACGGAGACAGACATGCCGCCTGGTCCGAGACTCATATGTTGTGACTGCTGTGGTTTATTGTTATGCATTGAACTTGATGACATCCGATGATGTGATGGAGGTATGGGACTTGGCTCTTTACTGCGTAAATGTGAAGATGGATGCGCTGCATGTGCAGCTGAATGCGCCGCATAAACACTACTCAAAGCTTTGACTCGTTCTTCCTCGGCACGAATAGCAACTTCCATTAGGGGATTGTAACGTAGCTGATGCATGGGATCCATTCGGTAGGGATCTCGATAAGGATCGAGAGCCGCTGGCCAAGAGTGGCCAGGTGGTGGTTGAGGGAAATGTGACATCGGTGGCCCACCTATCGTAGGTGGCATCATGGCACGAGATAAATGAGGTGGCGGCGGTAACCCATGTGGTACGTGCCTACTATTCAGATACGGGTGGTGAGCTGCAGCTGCCGCCGCGGCTGCCGCTGCTGCTGATGGATGGTAGCGTGGATCAGTTCGCATCAATAATTCTTCATCTTTACGAGGTTCCTCTTTGACACGAACATCATTATCGGTTCCATTTCGATGAGGCGATCGGTCACGCTGTACGTTTGCTGCTGCTGCTGCTGCTGCTGCCGCTGCCATTTTGGTACTTTCTGATATTCGTTGTTGTTGCTGTAACAGTCTATCGCGTTCCATTTCTCGTTTTTCAATATCTCTCCTTTCTTTATCACGCCTTTCTCTATCACGTTCTCGTTCCCTTTCACGTTCTTGTTGTTCCTTTCTTTGTTTTTCTTCCTTTTCTCGTTGTCTTTCACGTTCCTCACGTTCTCTCCGTTGTCGTTCCCTTTCCCTTTGTTCCCGTTCACGTAGTTCACGTTCTCTTTCTTCTGCCTCACGTCTGGCCGCATCTAGACTAGGATCAGGCTTCATTGGCCACGCACCTTGTACAGGCGCCTGTGGATACGAACTCACTGATCTCGGTAAACCTCTGTAATGTTGTTGTAAAAAAAAACTGCGGATCAGTTTATTGGATTAAATCTCCCCTAAAAAATAACAAATACTTACGTTCTCCATGGATCATGGACAGATTGCATAGGTGCTCCTAATGGCATGTCTCGTGTAAAAGGTGATAATCCAGTAAATGGTGAATTACTAAATGGTGAGCCATATCTTCCAAAAGATACGCCACTCCCTAAACAATTTTTAATATTATTTATTGCACAAAACCAAAACAAAAAAAAAATCCTTACCTAAATGACTAGTCGGTGCACCAAGAAAACTGGACGCGAGTGCAGATGCTTCAAACGGTCGTCCGGGTAGTCCAGCTGGTGGAAATGCTGTTGGTGGCATTTCATGTGGTCTTGGTATAGCACCACCCGATGAGAATATATGTGATGGCGGACGTAATAATTGTTCCGTCTTTACACCAATACCTGGTGCTGCAGTCTTATCCGGATTTTGTTTACCCTGATGATGATAAATTTCCCATGCAATACGTACATGCATTGCATTCCATCTTCCAGACTTCTATATTAACACAAAAAATAGTAAAAAAAAAATTATTTACTCACTTTCAATAATTGCATTTTACAAACGTTTCACTTTACAAATTTTCATTGTACAATTTAACAAAAAAAAATAAAAATTAATAAAAGAGACAATAATTACACAGTACTGCACAATATATAAATTATGATTAAAATTATTTATGAATTAATGAAATGCGAGTGTAAATATTTAAGTCGTGTAAAATGACAACAAACATAAAGTAAACAAACATTTTAGGTTAGAAAAAAAATATATATAGAAGTTTGACAGTTGAGAAAAAGTGACATCTATTAGAAAGTACAAGCAATAACTTAAATAATTCAAATAATAATAATCCAATTTTTTGTTATTTATTGGAAAATTATAAATAAATAAATAATAAAGCTACGATTAATTAATTAAAATTAGAATAAAAAACAAAAAAAAAAAAAAAAAAAAAAAACAAAAAAAACATAAAATCAGGAACACCTACCACTGATTTAGGCTTAGAAGGATCAACTGCAGGAGATGGTTGCTGCGAAACAAACAAAAAGCATTTTTTTTTATATTTAAATTTTTTTTAAAATGAGTTAGTAATAAAAGAGAATAAATAAAATAATATATAGAAAAACACAAATAGTATAGATATAGGAGAGCTGCTGGGGGTGGTTAATTATTTGTTAATTTCGTTTTTTTTTTAATTTAAACAAGAAAGGCGGTTGGTTAAAAACAAATAATTATGATAAAATGATGTTAATGTGTAAAAGAGTAATGATATTGTTAGTTCGTGTCTATAATGAGACTGATAATGATGAGATCTGTAAAATGTCAAACGTAAAATAATTGACAAGTAAACTCTATAAACAAGCCATGTGTACTCTCTACATAAAACATTCAGTTCCATTGTGACCACAAACTGAAAAAATATATTTCTGATAAACAAAGTGGAATGTGTACATACCTTTGGGGCAAATGATGCTAAATGGCTAGGAGGCACAAATGGTGTAGATCCACTTATGCCTGGATGTAATAAACTTGGTGAGTAACCGGGATAAGCAGGCATACCAAGACCAGTTCGGTAAAATGGTGAATCAACAGCACCCATTTTTGGAATATCTTTAAATAGAGGAGGCGGGAATATTGGGGCTGGTGCTGGTGGCGCAGATGACAAAATCTGTTGATGCTGATGCAAATGAGTGTGCTGATGCTGATGATGATGTAATTCTTGCCGTAAATACGGTGGTGTCGGTGGTACGCCACTTAACCCACTGCGGTCAAGAAAACGATTATCTAATTCCCGGCGCAGAAGATCTTGATCTATATTGAGACAATAAATTGCATTAGTTTTATCTTTTGGAATTTTAGCAGATTAACAAAAATCTTTGAATATTGTGTTATTGAAAAATTATTGTTGTGATTTAAATTAGCGATTGTTCATTACCCTTACTTGATTGGAATAATGATTCCGCTGAGAATGGATGTGGCGCCGTTGTTCCACTCGCTGATGATACAGCGGGTGGTGGTAATGGAGCTGTAAATAATGGTGGCGGAAATGGTGATGATCCATGTGATTGCGGAGAAGGTAGTGCAGTACCCGATACTCCTGAATGCATCGAAGCCATTGAGACTGGCACTGGAGGTGGCGTAGGCCTAGTCATTGATGAATTTGTCGCCGGCGACAATTGTGTACTCGGGCTAAAAAATAAACCAAATAATTAAGTAAAATATTAAAGGGAAAATGATTAAAAAAGAAAAACGTACCTTGCCCACGAGGACGCCGAATTTTTAGAATAATTTGGTGTTGAGACGGAGGTGGAGAGACTAGAGGAAACTGCAACCGATGTTGGTGGCAGCGGTGACGGTAAAGAACTGGCCGTACTGTATGGAAGCGCAGGTGACGGTCCAGTAGGTGCACTGGAGTTGCTACTACTGTATGGCGCTCCAGATCCGGGTGTCGCTGAAGATCGCGACAAACTACTCACATTACTGCTATAATAATTAAATGAAATAATTGATTAGTGAATGTTGACTAATATGTTGTATAAATAAAAGAACAAATTAACAAACCTATAACTGTCTCGTTCCCTGTTAGGACTATGACCACGTGGCGAATGCACCCGCGACACTGATGAAGCCGATAATTGTCCTATATTCGGATGCTGTTGGTGCATCTGCATTTGGTCCCTTAAGAGATGACTTGTGTTGGGCGGCATTGTCGGCGGTAAACTAAGACCCAATGGGCCAAGTGTTGACGGTGGTTGTTGTGATAATTGTTGCTGTTGTTGTTGTTGCTGCTGTTGTTGTAGTTGTTGATGTTGTTGTTGTTGTTGTTGCTGCTGCTGTTGCTGTTGTTGTTGATGCTGTTGTTGCATTGGCATTTGTTGCATATTATTATTGTTATTCGTCAGTGATGTTGCCGTACTTGGCGTCAGTGATCGCACCGGTTTTGATACCATCATTGGTGAGTTCTCACGATTCGTTCGTGAATCAATTGTGCGCGGCGATGCTGCTGGGGACGGCACTGCTGGTGGTAAGTACGGACTGTGATGAAGATTACTGTATGGCGCATATAGGGAATAACCATAGCCTGATCGATAATTAACATTGCCATTTGTGCTAAGTAATGGTGGAGCACCACCCGCACTACTGTTTCCATTAACTGTGGGTGCTGCAGCTGATAAGACCGCACTTGTTGCTACCGCAGGACTATTCGTTCGACCACTTGCGGCCGCTGCACTATCTAGACCAGGCACATGTGTCGCCACTGGTGGCGCTGTGGGTGCTGTCGCTGGCGGTGGCTGTGGCACTGCCACCGGAACAGATGATGGAGGCGGTGCAATCATTATATTATTATTGATATTCATGCTAATGTTATTTATGCTATTGTTGATATTATTGTTTGTTTGATTTGATGTTGCTTGGGACATTGCACCCATATTTGGTGGACCAATAGAACCACCGCCACCAATTGAATTCGATGGTGGTGGACTAATTCGTGGCGTTGATATGGGATGTGTTGTCGAGATCGCTGGCATTGATGAAGAAAATCCATTTGCAATGGTCGTCATTGGTGGTGCCACCATATTTGTTATGGGCTGTGTCTGTTTTGGTGAGGACTGTAATTGTGGCGGCTGTGATGCCGGGGGTAGATGTTGTGTTACCATTTGTGCAGACTGATGTGAATTTTGGGATGACTGTTGTGTAAGTGATAATGGTTGTGAATGTGTAACAGGTGAATGAGGATGTTTTGATGAGGGTGGTGATGTGGAATTTGGTGTACTTGATGGTGGCACTTTTACAGCAAGTGGTAATGGTTTTCCAATCTGTTGTTGCTGTTGTTGTTGCTGATGTTGTTGCTGTTGCTGTTGCTGCTGCTGCTGTTGTTGTTGTTGTTGTTGTTGTTGCGTTACAGAATGATTTTGTGAGATCGGTGTTAAGTGTGTGCTTATTGGACCGTTTGAAACCTGCAAATAAATCATAATTATAATATTTAATATTGGATATGCTGATTTTTATTATAGAATATAAAAAAAATAAATATAATAATTAACTTCTTACAAACTACAAAATTGCCGTTTTAAAGCAATTAGTGATAGATAATTAACTAATAAACTAATTATAATTTAAAAAAAAAAATGCAAATTTCATTTCGCGTGTTAAACATAAATAAATAATAAATAAATAAAAAAAAAAATTGTCCGTCAAGTCTTCAAGAACACAACATTATTTTAATTATTATTATATTAATTAAATACATTATATAAATTATGCATAATTGACTTAATAATAAGAGTAAGTTAATTAATAATTCTTTCTTTCTTATTTCTTTTCTTCATCATAACAACTTGCTACATATTTAATAGTTTTTAATTATTCTCTCTAGCCAGGTCAAAGCTTGTTTTATTAATATTATACTAATTCAAATAAATTAATTAATTTTACAAGGTAATAATGTAGAACGAGAACAAGTAAAATATGAAATGGTAATTGTGATAATATAAATAATATTATATAATTAATAATATTATATAATATTCAAGAAACTTCTCGGATAAGCAATAGAATGAGAATTTGATTAATAAATAACGCAGCATAAAGAAATGTTAAAGTTAAATATAACTGTTAAGACAAAAACTCTTGTTTAACACGGAATAATTTCAAGATAATGCATTTTTCCATCAGCAATCACCATAATCAAGATCAAAAAAATATATATGTACATATTCCTCAAAATAAGCTAAATTTCTTTAGCTTCCCTTTGATAATAAATTGTAACAAAATGTAACAGCAATTATCGTAAGGGTCAAGCACAATAAACGTAAGTATTACGTAACAAAAGTTATAAAATATTTGTTAGTTTATTATTCGTTAAATCTATTATTTTTAAACACATAAAATTCCATTTCAATAATCAGCTTAATATTCCTGAATTTATACAATAAAAAATAAAATAATTCAAAATCCTTTTTCATTAAATTCTATAATGAAATATAAATACTTAAAAATATGTATTAATATAAAATGTTAATTGGCTTAAAAATGCCAAAAATATAATAATTATTATTATTATTGTAATCTGAATAAAAATGTATAAAAACCAAAAAACTTTATTTAAGTTATTCAACATTAAAATTGTTGAAATGTAAAAAAAAGTTCAAAAATTTCAAACAAACAATTTAAATTTACACCCAAACGAACGTACCACCGCACATTTACCTCACCATCTCTAATAATAATAATAATAATCTAATTAATACACAACAACAGAATGAAATAAAAACAAACAACATTACCAATTATTTAATATAGCTTTACAATGTTATGTTATGTTATTATGCTAACCAAACGTATTAATAAACGTTTTTATTCAACAACAAAATATAATTATAATTTGGTTTGTTAATTTCACCATTTAATTCACATATCAGCAGCATACCAACCGTTAATGATAGATAGATAGAGATGTGTATAAACTAGATAACGTAACCCCACCACACCACCCCCACCAAACAACCCAATTTTATTAACCTGATACAAGAATCCATTAAAATTTTTTTTTTTCGTTTTTTCTCTATAAGCATATTTAAACTTTTCAAATTCAATTTTAATAAAGTAAATACAGAGAAAAATTTTCACAAATGTTAATATTTATATTATTTTACCCCATAACCCAAAAAAAAAAAAAAATAAGGGAAGAAGAACTGAAGTAGCATAATAGCAACATATTTAGTCATTTAAATAAGAAAATTTGTTTTATAAGGTAAAACACCCTAGGGCGTTTTGCTAAAAATTTTTGAAAATATTTCATTTTTATTTTATTTTTTTATGTAAATTTATTAAATATAATTAAAAAAAAAAAAACAAAAAAAAATATATACATATATAACGAAAAACAGATAAATTTTAATTAATTATTATTAATGAATAAATGAATTTTGATTTTATTACATTAAAATAAAAATAAAAAAAATACACGACGACGGTGTTTGTGATAGATACAGTGAATTCTCCTAATTAATAACTTTATTAAACAAAGATAAAGCAATCATTTATCATTTATTCTATGTTTTAATTTAAATTTAATTTAAATTTCTTATTAATATTTACTTGTCTAGTATGATAATCAAGTGTGTTATTGATGATATATTTGACATATGATTTAATATTGCTTTTAATAATTAATAAATCTAACAAATAATTGAAGATTTAGAGAATTCCAATGAACTTTCTAATCAATGCAACAAATAAAGGGAGAATTTTGTATTAATGTTTGACGAAATAAATACAATATAAAGGATTTAAGCTATTTTCCAATGATTACAGCCATGATTAATCGAAATTAACTAAACAATTAAAATAAAATAAAAATAAAAAATAGTAATAATAAACTATTGTTTTGTTGAATTTATGACATTTTGCACAATGAGTCAAACATATTCACTATACGAGCTGCAGGTTAAGCATGTCTGCTCTGAAACATACAAACGACATAAGAGTGAATAAAACTAAACGGAAAGCATTGTACTTGCAAACTGATTTTATCTAGAATCTATTGCAAATCTTTTAATAAGTTGCATAAACACATATATAATGAGAACGTACTGTTGTTTTTATAATCATTTTATAAAAGCAAAAAAAAAAATTAAAAAAGCAAAGAGATTTATTTAATTAAACATGTTGGTAATATATGTATAAATATATCAATGTAAACATGAAAAGTTATTATCATTATTAATATTAATATTATAATTATTTATTATTAATCTAATATAAAACATTTTATCATGTATGCAGATTATTTAATTAAATATTTTAATTATAGATTTAAATTTATATTTATATTATATATATTGTTGTATTTATAAAGGGAGGAGGAGGAGTTTAATTATGTGGTGAATAAAATTGACACAACAAAAAATAATTAATATAATAAAATTTACACATAATATACCCATAATAAAAAAATTATTAATAATAATAAATAAAATAAAATGAATTAATTTGTAGTCTTTGATTTATTATCATTATAATTACAACATATGTGATAATCTATATGATTTTTAAATAATAAATGGCATAATGGACCATATGTAAGCATAATAAATAAAACAAAATTATAAAATTTATAAGTAATTAACATTATAGTATGAACAGGGCTGCATAATGTTATCAGTAATGCAATTATTGAAACATAGCAAGTGAATAGTTTTAATAAAATTATTTCTTTTCGGTCTCCAGAAACTAATACAAAATCACATTTATGTAAAGTATTAAAATTAAAACAGACCTACAATGCACAGGTAACTAAAAGTAATGAATCCTGGTATTAAAAATTATTAGAACTATTTAATTCAAGATCCTCAAGACGATTTTCAGGATTAAAAGCGTGGAATTTACAGTCATAATTTTTATTTAACAAAAAGAGTGTAAAATAATCTTCTTGACTTTCTGAAGCAATCAACACTAATTTCCCCTATTATACATTTTGGGTGATAATTCTCACGACAGAACTCTTACATAATGCAACAAAGAATATTTTGCTATTCAAGAAAAATTACGTAACGTTATAATAAAAGAGTTTTACAACCCTGAATATTAATTTATAATTTATTATTATTACAAATAATAATAATTAAAATTAATTGATTTTTTTTATTATTATTATTCTACAAAATATATGTATATAATCATCTGTAATTTATAAATCAAAAATAAAATTTGTGTATTTCACAATTTAAATATAATTATGATAATAATAATAATAATAATAATAATAATAATAATAATAATAATAATAATAATCATTTTAATTATTAATAATTAAAATAATTATTATTTTAATTGACTTCTCTTTTACATATATTAAAATTATATTTATTTAATTTTTAATTTTTTATATTGATTTCAATTATATTTATTAAAAAATAAAAAATTAAAATAAAATAACAAAGTGAATTGAAATGAAATATTTAAATTAAATTTCAGAGGAAAATTAAATTATAAAAAAAAATTGTTAGCATAAAATGAAATACTTGGAACTGGATAATTTAGCTGGTCAAACGTGTTGTCAAAATGTATATTATGCAATTTAAATATTAATTAATAAATATTGCCTAATAATTGTTTTCTTAATAAACAATGTATACAACAAATGTAAGAAACATAAAATAATTTCTCTTTGTAATAATAATAATAGTAATAATATTAATTAGGAAATAGCCCTATAAAAATCACATTCATGCCACTTTAAATAACATTTTTTTAATTAAAATAAATAAAAAATCACAAATGCATTCTACACAAAAATATTATGAATAATTAAACTGGAAAAGTATCATAATAACAATTAAAAAAAAATCATTAAAGAAGTCCGCGAACGTTAAACATGTTATTTTGTCTTAAAAATAAATGAAGTAAAACGTCAAGTAAATAATAACAATAAAAATATAAAAATAAAGAAACCACACAGCATAGAATGATAATAAAAATATAAATAATAATTAAAATTCAATAAAACAATTAAAAATAATTAAACTGATGGTGCACGTAATGTAATCAACAATGAAAAAATGTCCTTGTTGATTTTATTATAATTGTTAATGAATTTTTTCTTTAATTTTATTTTATTACCCAACGACATATCAGCAATAATAATAATAATAATAATAACAACAACAACAGCAACAACAATAATTGCAAAATTATTTACTCACAAAAAAAAAAATTAAATAATGATAAAATGATAAAATTGAATTTATATTGCAGAGACATGACTGCAAAACAAAAAAAAATTAATTCTAGCTTCGATATGACGTCAAAATACTTTATATGCAAAAAACAGCAAAAAACATTTTTTATTACACAAGAAAATGAATAAAAAAAATAATAAACACCAGCATTATCAGAGTAATAATAATAAAAGAAAAATTATGTGAGTATATAAAAAAAAAATAAATAAATAATAATTATTATTACAACTAATTAATGTCATATTAACAAATGTATGTTGTTTATGTTGATTGTTATTAATAATTACGATGGAAAGACGCTGATGAAACAAAATAAAAGAAAATTGTATTGCATTTATCGCATGAGCAGCCATAGTATGGTGAAGGTGGTGGTGGTGGTTTTAAAAATAAAATAAAAAGATGTGAAGTAAACTTTTCTGTAGAGTTTCAATGAACCAATTTTAAGCGATAAGTTATTGTTTCTTATGAAATTCGTTATATTGAGAATCAGCTTAAAGAGACACCAGCGTTTAAAATTCAATCAAAACAACATGGTAAACATTTTTTATATTTAATATTCAACAGCGACTAGTACACTTCTATCATTTTACAAACAAGGTGCTACATAATTCATTAAGTTTTATTATTCAAATCTATAAATAATATCAAACACGCATTATAACTGAATTTCACATCAATAATTATTACTTATTAATCAAAAAAAAAAATGTTAAATCTCATTAATAATTTAATTAAATCAAACATGACCGAACATTTCACATCAATTAATTTTTTTTTTTTTGAATAATTCATTTATAAAAATTCCTATATGCAAAAAATAAAATCCTTAACATACATTTACTTCGTTACATAAATGAAAACTAAAAAAATAATTAACAAGTAGATTTTTGGTGGAAGCAGCAGCAGCACCAGCGTCAGTAGCAACATTCAGCAATGAAAAGCATAAATTTACTAAACGAAACCAAACTAAATTAACGAACCATGTAGATAAAACTACAAAACGAAAAAAAATTAAATAAAAATTGTAGCATATAGAGTGGATAATGATATTATAGCGTAGTGTGTAGGGCGCACAACGAGTGCCAAGCTGAGAGTTGTTAAATGTTAAGTGCCTCAATTACGTGCACTGATTTATGGCATAGCTAGCTGCCGCAACAGTATCTTTACATAAAAAAAAAACCAAAAAAAGTTATTAACAAAAAAAAAAAAAAATTAAATCGCAAAATCTTCTCATATTATTAAAGAAGAAACGAAACCAGTTAATAGTGGATTCAATAAAGGAGAATAAAAGAAAACGACAAGAGAAGAGATAAGAGAAACTCTTAAACGAATTAAAATGGAAATTATGTTGCAGATAAAGAAAAGGAATTATGCTTATAATAATAATAACAATAGGATGGGGGATAACAATCAAATCTAAATTGATGCTGGCTGGATAATATAATAATCTTTATACAACAACACGATAGAGATCGCACGCGCTTAACTTTATTATTATTAATTTGATTGCATTTTAGCTTTAGATTTCTTACCTGCATTGGTGTTGGATAAGGCGGGGGCAGACTAGGTGGTGGTAATGCTGCTGGTGCTGGTGATGGCGCCGGTGGTGCTGGTCCTGGTCCTGGTGGTACTGGAACTGGACTCGCACTGCCTCCCAGCCCCAGTGGCCCGTTGCTGAGAGGCAGTCCAGTCGTTGGAAAGTCGGATTTTCTTGGTGCTGCCGGACTTGGTGTCGTTGTTGCAACTTGTGTTGGCGGTGTTGATGCAAACACAACTGACCCTCCATCAGAACCCTAAACACACATTTCATATGATTTTTGTTAAATTAATTTTATTTTTGAAATAATATTTTGAATAATATAAAGTTTGCGGTTTGTTAGAGAAATAATGAAACAAAAAAGATGATAAGGAATGATACATGATTCGATTATTAATTAAATGATTTTAGTAATAAATGTAGTAGATGGTAGAATGAATAAATAGAATAGATAAAACGAAACTAAAAGAAAAAACCCTGTGACTTTGAATCTCTACTCTACTCTCTATATCTATCCCAAAACAAAAAATAAATTAAAAACAATAAAAATTGCATTTAAATAAGGTAAATAATTAAAAGTAATAATCATAATAATTATTATTATTATTACTATTGCCTTGATATTATTATTTTGTTTAATAATTATAATTATTATTTCTGTAACTTTTTATGGTAATGTTTAAAACACAGCAAACAAAAAAGAGAAAAAAAATTAACAACCATCAACAGAGCTTAACAATATTTCGCACTTTTTTTTCGCAACATATAAAACCTTATAATTATTATAATAATAATTAAACAGCTTTTTTTGTTTTTGTTGCATTGTAATTAATAATAAAACATTAAGACAAGCGCTAATAAAGAGAAGAAAAAAAAATAAATAAAAAAATCACTCAGCAACAACAACAACATGAATAAAATTAATTTTGCTGTTTTTTTTCTGTTAAAACACTGCTGCTTCTGCCTTATTTAATAAACATATTTTCATGTACCTGTTTTATTATTGCTTTTTTTTCATTCTTCTTTTGATTTTTTAATTATAAAATTACCTCTCTATACAGGTATTAAAAAAAAAAGGAAAAATAAAGCAACAGCATTAACGAAACCACATAAATAATTTTTTTATTTTTATTTTATTGCAAAATTGTTCATGCATTTTATTATTAACTTTAAATACAATTTTTTTTTCTTTTTTAATTAAAATAATGAAAAGTATTTAATAATAAAAAAAAATTTAAAAATAATAATAATAATAATAATAATAATAATAATAATAATAATAATAATAATAATAATAATAATAATAATAATAATAATAATGATAATAAATTAATTTAATTAATATACTAGCAATAAACTTTTAATTGATAATTAATAAAAGTGCAAATTGACTTTTGTGGCATTTTTAATGAAAAATAAAATTATCATTTTCATAATAAATATGCTCTTGGGTTAAATAATAATTTGTTTCTGTTTTGATTATTTATTTTGTTGCTATTACTTGAAATGACATGTTACAGAGCAAAAGTAAAGTAAAGTAAAAAAAAACATAATAAATAAATTACAATAGTTGTTATACCAACATACAGCATATATATATATATATAACAAGAAAAATTATTAATCTGAACATGCCAATTATGAAAATAAACGATTAAAAAGAAAATACAGCAAAAAAGAAAAAACCAATCAACAACAATATAAGGAGATGGGAAAATATTAATTTTTATATGTCACATATGGTGAATAATAATTAAAAGTAAAACAAATGTGATTACTTAGTCAGCATAAACTGATGATGACAAGAAAATAAAACACAGCAATAATGATGATGTTTTACTTGTTTTTAGTTTTTGATTAATTTTTATTTACTTTTCCTTCAATTGCCTTTTATGTCTATATATATTATACATTAAAGAACAATTACAGAGTTATAATTTTGCATTCTTAATCACTTTGATATATAAAATCAGTGTGGTAACTAGGCTAATAAATAGACGCCCAAAAGTTACAAAAAAAAAATGAATCTGACACAAAAGACAGACAAACCTAAGTATACTACTAAGTATACCTCACTCAATATAATTATTAGGAACCAATAAACAATTTTTTAAACCAATTTTCTGAATAGATAATTACTGAATGAAATCGTGAATGAATTGTGAATGAAATCGTGATTGTCTGTTATCGGATCTTGAATAACTGATATTTCGTAATATTGTATAAAAAAAAATCTCAATTATAATTTCTTCCACAAGGCCCAATTACACCTAATTAAAACACTGAAAATAATGACAAATTTCTAATTATAATTCAAAAACCTAAGCTTTTTTTATTACAACAAATTAAAATAATCATTATGGAAAGAAGTTAAATTAATGATTAGATTTTATTACTTTGTTGTCGTCTTATAAAAAATTTTATAATAACTCTAATTAGCACTGAATAAGCACTGTTATGTGCAATTAATAAAAGTTAAAAAAAGAGAAAAAATATATCTTTAATCTTAAATCTAACGAATAAAAATTACAACAAAAAAAAAAATAATAAAAAATCTACAAACATGAAAATAACACCCAAGGGTTTTTATTTATTAATTAATTAATTATTATTATATTTCCATGTATATAATTATCATGTTTTAAATCTTAATCTTTAAAACGATTATGTGGTTAGAAAATTATAAATCCATTCCTATATTGAGGTCTAATCATTATTTATTATAAAAAAAAATAAAAATAAAGTTACAATCTGCTTTAGCTTTATTAAATTATTCATTAATTATGCGGTAATAATAATAATAATAATAAAATAACTTAAGTCAAGCAGCAATTCCCCCGTTGCTTACAAAACAAACCCAACCAAACCAAACCGAGTCAAGTCAAGTCAAGTCAATCGAGTCTCCTGCCATTATAGCCTGTTGTTATTGTAATTAATATTCAATGCATTTTATTGATTATCATTTTCAATTAGTAATTATTAAAAAAAAAAATCAATAAAAATAATTTTTTTTTTTTAATAATTAATTTTTTATTAAAAATCGTAAAGTCTTTATTAGTCGTGTCGTCAAAATACAAAAAAATAAATAAAAATAAATAAATTAATTAAAGAAAAACATTTATTCAATTAACATAAAAATTATTAATAATAATAATAAAAATTTTAATGCAATTAAAAAATATTTATTTTTATAATCAGTGGAGAAGAAACGCAAACATTACAAAACAAGATTTTTTTTTTATGTTTTATAATTTTACCTTCGTCTCTTAATTTACTTTTTACGGTAATATCGCTTAATACCTGTTTATTATAATTTTTATTTATTTTTTATTTCTAAAGACAGAAAACTATTTAACTAATTGACCATTTTTTAATAAATTGAATTTCATTTTACTTAGCAATTTTATTATTATTTCTCTCATGTTCGACTAACGTGATTTTCATATAAAAAAAAAAAAAAAAAATTAATTAACATTAAAGTACAAAAAAAAAAGAAAAAAATAAAAACTTATAAACAGCGACAAGAAAAAAAAATATATATAAATTTAAATCAAAGTAAAATTAATAGTGACAACTTGAATGTAATTTTTTTTTATTTTTCATTTTATAATCTTTTTATTTATTTATAATTTAAAATTATCAATTCTGTATGCAATTTTATACAGAAAAATAAAAAAAATGAAATCAATGAAAAATAATAATAATAATAGTAAAATAAACTGCATCGATGACGCCTTAATAAAATCCACACATAAAATAAATTTTATATGATTCTTAATTATTAATTACAAAAATGAAAAAAGAGAAAACATTACGCAGAGAAAAAATAATAAAACGATGCAACAAGATGATAATATTTAATCAGATTAAAAATATTTTTTCTTAAAAGCATCAAACACACACAATCTTTGTGCTTTTTTCCACTTGCAACTTTTATCATTATCACAGGTAATTTTTTTTTTAACATCCAACCAACAACCTTATATTTTAAATTTACACAAAATCTAATTCAGTTAAATACTTTTCTACAACATTGGCAGCAACAAAAAAAAAAAAAAAGTGAAATAAATAAGTCTTTCAAACAGAGATAAGAAAAAGTTAAAGCAAAGTAAAAGCTTGTGAAGCTTTTGTTTTTTTTTCTTCACTTTTTCTGTACGCACAGAGTAACATTATTCCTTCTAACAGACAACAACACATCGAGAAACATTTTATTGCAAACTTAACTAAATAATATACAAAAACCGAATACAAAAAAAGAGAAAAAAGCAAACAAATTGAAGAAAACATCTGCACAGGTAATCAGATATAAAATAAAACTAAATAATAATAATAATATTAATAAAAAAACATATTTACAAAACGAAGATGAAGAAAAGAACTCTCAAGTATAAACCACCAACCAGCGATGGACGAGTTAAATTTTTTTAAATATTAATTTAGTTTCTTTAAAACAAGAAATAAATATAAAAGCAACAATAAATCTGAATATAATAAAAAATCAACGATTGAATTAAATGTGGTGCTTGGCTTTAGCCTTTTTATTTTTGTACTTTTATTAATGTCATTTACATTGGTCGTTTGTGCTTGTGCATATCGCTTTATTTATTTTTCTCTTTTCTTTTCTTTTCTGTTTCTTTTTTATTAAATTTCAATTAATAATTTACGATCGTGTTTGTACATTTTCATTCTTTGATTAATTTTTAATTTTTTTTTTTTTTGTGGTCAATAAATGTTAAATTTCAACATAAAGACAAGTTAAAGAAACAACGACTTACAACCAGATTTACGTCATTATTTATTTGCATAAAAACAAAACAAAGTTAACAAAGTAAAACGACAACAATTTAAACAGCATTTAAATATTTAAAAACAGAAGAAAATTAAAATAAAAATGCAATTTAAATATGCAATATAAATTAAAAACGAAAAAAAAATGTTTCTCAATTGTACTTTGTAAAATAAAAAAAAAATTTAATTTAAAAAATTAAAAAAAGAATAAAACATAAAAACAACCGCGCGCACAGCACAGCAACGATAAAAAAAATTGATTAATTTGACATTTAACATTCATTTATTGTTATTTTAAAACCTCTGTAATTTGTAATATTTTTTTTTTTTTTTTGCAAATAAAAGAAAATTAATGTACAGTCTAGAGTTATGTATTTAATTTGAATTTTCTTAATGTTACTGTTGCAGATGACAAACTACCAGATAAGTCTTTTCTGTGTTTATGCTCGGAAACACAAAATTGGTAAAATATTTTTCTATAGCTTGGACTAAGGTATTTTATGATACGATAAAAACATAGTTTTAAGAATTAAAAACCATATCTCAATATTTATTTAACATCATTTAACATTTTTTAATATATAATCGTCTGTAAAAAGGTTACAGAAGTAATAACGCTAAAAACATACAGATTATACAGAATGCCAGTCAGAAACAGCGATTTCTAACTTCTCATATACGCGTGGTCAAACAATGCTTTCGAAGTTTATAATGACCCAAAAATAGTAAACGATGCAACATTCTACTGAAATTGTCTATTAGCAACAAGAACAGATTATTCTGGGATAAATCGAAATATATTTTTAGGGCGATCTATAAGGAATATTATATTTATTGTGAGGATAATTCAATAACAAATTAAATAACTCGGTTAACTGTTATAGAATTAAATTTCATGTTAATTATTGGCTATCAATGCACATTCGAAAAGTCTTATATTACACTTTTAATAAATCACAAATGAAACTTCGAGAGTCTAAGTCAGTAGTTACCCAACTTTAATTAGCCAAGTATAAACTATATCTCAAAATCAACACCATAAATAATACTACCATCGGTGCATGTATCAACAGCAGCACCACAACAACTACTAGTCCCAAAATAAAAAAAAACAGATTGCTGG